>KV751408.1:508066-536092 GCA_001698575.1 Mola mola
TTTAAAACATCTGGGGGGGGGGGGGTGTCAGGACCGCACGGTCGATGGCTGATAGTTGGTGTCTTAGGCCACCAGCCCTGTTTAATGAAGGTCCTCCATTCTGACGTCGATGGACTCCTTCACTCCTCCCTCAAACACTCCGTCCTCGTTGTCAGAAGGTGGACTCTGTTGTCCTCGGATGAGTGTCCCTTTATTTCTCACCTCAAAACGAATCATTATTGAGTCACACCACATACATACATACACAGAGAGGCTCAGCGACTCAGGTGACCCCCTCCGAGGTGTAACGACCCTACCAGAGGTCAAACACTGGGGACTCCCCACCAAACGTGCAGGATGAGAGGGGGAGTCCAGATGCCTTCAGCTGAAGCATGTGAAAACTACTGCAGTGCAGTACCTGTAACCAGGGGTGCTGCAGGGCCTCGTCGATACTCATCCTCTGACTGGGATCAACGACCAGCAGTTTCCTCACCACATCTTTAGCTTCAACACAGGGACATACACTCAGTACTGCAATACTACTAGTAGTACTGCTGCAGCACTATCGTAGTACCTTGGTCAGAAATGTGTTTCCACTTGGATGGAACCATCGTAAATTCTCCACGAATGATCTGCTCCGTGATTGACAGATTCCCAAAATCCTCATGGAAGGGAGGATAACCACTGAGACTGAGAGACAGACAGGCAGGGAGACAGACAGGGCCGTCAGGTGGGGGATGGGGGTGAGACAGGCATGGAGGCTGACTGAGCCTACCAGACGAAGAGCAGGACTCCAAGGCTCCAGGCGTCCACGGCGAGGCCGTACCCGGTGGTGGAGGCCTGGGTGAAGACCTCAGGGGCCAGGTAGGACGGAGTCCCGCACAGAGTCCTCATCAGCATGGACTCCTCCAGGATCCGGGACTGATTGAAGTCTGTCACCTGACTCGCAGAGACAGCAGGTGAGCACGCCTGTTGCAGGAGGAAGAGGACAAAGAGGGCGGACGTACCTTTATGAGACAGACGTCGTCCTGTGAAGACAGCAGGACATTCTCTGGTTTCAGGTCTCTGTGGATGATCCCGTTCCTGTGGAGGTACTACACACACACACACACACACACACACACGCGCGTGCGATGTGACACAATAGGAAGAGGTTCGGTTTCTGATCACCTGACGCGCGGAGGTTTATGTAACCGCTGGCAGGACAGGTCACAACATTCTTGGTTCAGTGGCCAGTCACAGGTCAGATATTTACTGTGTCTCTGCAGGAGGAAGTGACACCAAACTGCCACAACCAGCTGCAGGTCACGTGTCACCATCAGGTGGGACCAAACGACCTAAACAATACCGCAGTCCGGTAGAAAGAGGAAATTCGAGCTTATGGAAAAAAAAGATCCTCGGATGAGTGTCCCTTTATTTCTCACCTCAAAACGAATCATTATTGAGTCACACCACATACATACATACACAGAGAGGCTCAGCGACTCAGGTGACCCCCTCCGAGGTGTAACGACCCTACCTTAAAAGGTCAAACGTCACCACAGATAATTAGATGGAAAAAAAAGAGGGCGTGTTTTGGACGTGGCTACACTCAACACTGCAGACGTCTACAGGATGCTGGGATAGGAATTGTTGCTGCCACCACGTTGGCATGGCGCCGGTAAAAATGTCAACAGAAACGTTTGCATACAGTAAAAACCTGTGGTCAGGTGTCCGTCTCACCTGGACGGCTCGCAGCATCTGGTAGAAGTAAAGTTTGGCATTGGACTCGTCGAGCTGCTGCTGAGCCTTCACCCTGTGGAACAACTCGCCCCCCTCCATCCTGAGGGACAGGGAGACAGATCTATGAACACCTCTAATGCCAAATAAACATGTTTACAGGTGAAATAAACAGGTTCAAGAGCCACCAGATGTTAGTGCATCACACCTCACAACAAACAAACAGTGAGTGTACTCACATCTCCAACACGATGTAGTAACTGTCCTCTGTCTGATAGAAGTCCTCCGTCCTGATGAGACAAGGCTGCGGGACAGGAGACCTTTGACCTTTAACCCCCATTTTTTTCCATTTACAGCTTTAAGAAACAGACATTATAAACAACCAAGCATCTCTGTCCCCAACACACAGAGACCCAATGAAAACAGTTCTAAATTTGACACCATTCTATAAAAGGTGAATTCAGTTGTAGGACGTGTACCCCCGGGACTCCTGAACATGAGCTCTGGGACCCTCTGCAGACCCTGTCCCTTTCAGAGTCTTCCGTGTGAGTCACACACTCATTTTAGCTGGACCAATCAGAAAGTTAACCAGACAGATGTTGATACGCTGTGTTGCAGAGCATCTGGGACCAAAAATGAAACAGCTAGCGCGCGTCCTAAACCAGCTACATGCTGCCGCAGCTGGCCAGAGAGGGGAGTTCGCCTGGGACAATTGAGCCACAAGTGCTCTGAGGTTCCTTCAGCCTGGCGAAAAGCACACTTCCTGCTCTGCTGTCTACATGTGCCACACTCACTGCCCTCCACTGGAGACCCGCAGTGCTGCACCTCTGTGGGAGGTGCAGGGACGACTACAGTGCCAACACACCAGAGCACTTCGACTCCCAGACAACAGCTAATGATATACACAGACAATGGATTTTTGTCCAGTGTCGCCACACTCAAAACATTTCATGCTACCAGCAAACACAGTGTAAAAAATGTTGTCATATTTTATTTTGAACTTAACTTGCAAGTTTTGCGCAGGATCATTCAAATACAGTAATGTCCGTCTCTGCAAAGACTGAACACGCTGCAACGTTCCAAAGCAACTCAGCTCTCTTTCCAGCAGCTCGCTGGGTGTGAAAGGAAGCACACCTGACACAGCGATCCGAGTGGACGGCACAAACAGCAGCGAAACAGCCACCAAACAAATTATCCAACACAACGAGCAGGTGAACCAGGCGCTCCTCTCGAAGAAAAGCTACAACAGCTATACTTGTGCGAGAGCCGTACCTGAGCGGCTCTCCTGCGGCGACGACAACCTGATCCCATGTCTGACAGACATGAAGAAACACACCTTGAGAAAAATCACTCCACAGGCACTCACACACTCAAACTCCCAGCATACAGTGCGGGGAGAGGAGAGCAGAGAAGAGAGGTAGTGGCTCAGGACAAAAGAGCAGTGTGCGCGATTATTTCTTCATGTGCGGTTTCAGACTCACGTGGTCGACTCGCTGCAGAATCTCGATCTCTGTCCTGGCATTTCTCGTTGCTGTCTGCGATTGGAAAAAGACAAACATGTCACATGAGCATCTTGGCCTGCCACCGCTCCACGGGAAAATTAAGGATTGATAAACTGCATCGTGCGCGAAGCCGCCATGTTTGTAGTTTTCTGTCGTTTTTACCTTTGAGTTTCTGCTACAATCGTCACAGGAAGGAAAGATGGAAGCGAGGGAAGGAAGAAGGGATGACAGAGGAGAACTCCCAGCCAATCAGAGAGCAGACGAGATGACTCACCCCTTCAGACTGAAAATTCTTCTTATTTATTATTTTCACTGCAAATTTCCTGCAGGTTTCTCTCTCAAAGGCCAGTTTGACTTCACCACACACTCCTCTGAAACACACGCGCAGCGTATTTTGCTGTTAGAAGCAGTGGTTCAGGACGCAGGAAGTGACATCAAAGCAGTGTGAGCAGGGTCAGACTCACGTGCCGATCCGACGAGTCAGCAGATATTTCTCCTGAAGCTCTTTAGGTAAACTGGCCTGCTCGCCTGATATCAGATCAATGAAGACGAAGACTGAAGGCAGACAGACAGGCAGTATGAGGTGAGATCTGATGGTAACAATGAGCAGTACTGTACAATACCACAGCACTTTTACTGTGTCTTTCTCACCTCTGTTGCGTCGTTCAGACAGAGCGATGACGGCATTGTTGACCAGAGGAAGCTTCTTGTCTTTACCGATCTTAATCCCGTCAATAAACGTCCCGTTATTACTGTAGTCCACCACAAACACCTCGCTGCCCTCCTGTCAGGCAGACAGACAGTCAAACAGCTCTCTGAGGTTACAGATAGTCACCAATCAATCATGAGGAAACAGGAAGTCATCTCACTCTGTAGATCCTGAAGTGTTTCTTGCTGTAGATTCTAAACTTTTGGGAGCCTTTTTCATCTGGATCATCCAGAACATAGTTACACTTTGTGTCCCGTCCAAACAGGTACTGATCTTCTATAAAGTCTGTAAACAAACAGACAAACAAAAGCAAATCACACATTTCAACAGAGTAGTGACACCAATATTAACACTGGTATCAGTACTAACATTAGGACCAGTGACCAGTATCAGTACTGACATTAGGACCAGTATGAGTACTGACTTCAGGACCAGTATCAGTACTAACTTGAGGTCCAGTATCAGTACTAACATTAGGTCCAGTATCAGTACTAACAGGTCCAGTATCAGTACTAACTTTAGGACCAATATCAGTGCTAACTTTAGGCCCAGTATCAGTACTAACATTAGGACCAGTGACCAGTATCAGTACTGACATTAGGACCAGTATGAGTACTGACTTCAGGACCAGTATCAGTACTAACTTGAGGTCCAGTATCAGTACTAACATTAGGTCCAGTATCAGTACTAACAGGTCCAGTATCAGTACTAACTTTAGGACCAATATCAGTGCTAACTTTAGGCCCAGTATCAGTACTAACATTAGGTCCAGTATCAGTGCTAACTTAAGGTCCAGTACCAGTACTAACAGGTCCAGTATCCGTACTAACATTAGGACCAGTATCAGTGCTGACTTTAGGACCAGTATCAGTATTAAGTTTAGGTCCAGTATCAGTACTAACTATAGGTCCAGTATCAGTGCTAACTTAAGGTCCAGTACCAGTACTAACAGGTCCAGTATCCGTACTAACATTAGGACCAGTATCAGTGCTGACTTTAGGACCAGTATCAGTATTAAGTTTAGGTCCAGTATCAGTACTAACTATAGGTCCAGTATCAGTGCTAACTTAAGGTCCAGTACCAGTACTAACAGGTCCAGTATCCGTACTAACATTAGGACCAGTATCAGTGCTGACTTTAGGACCAGTATCAGTATTAAGTTTAGGTCCAGTATCAGTACTAACTATAGGTCCAGTATCAGTGCTAACTTAAGGTCCAGTACCAGTACTAACAGGTCCAGTATCCGTACTAACATTAGGACCAGTATCAGTGCTGACTTTAGGACCAGTATCAGTATTAAGTTTAGGTCCAGTATCAGTACTAACTATAGGTCCAGTATCAGTGCTAACTTAAGGTCCAGTACCAGTACTAACAGGTCCAGTATCCGTACTAACATTAGGACCAGTATCAGTGCTGACTTTAGGACCAGTATCAGTATTAAGTTTAGGTCCAGTATCAGTACTAACTATAGGTCCAGTATCAGTGCTAACTTAAGGTCCAGTACCAGTACTAACAGGTCCAGTATCCGTACTAACATTAGGACCAGTATCAGTGCTGACTTTAGGACCAGTATCAGTATTAAGTTTAGGTCCAGTATCAGTACTAACTATAGGTCCAGTATCAGTGCTAACTTAAGGTCCAGTACCAGTACTAACAGGTCCAGTATCCGTACTAACATTAGGACCAGTATCAGTGCTGACTTTAGGACCAGTATCAGTATTAAGTTTAGGTCCAGTATCAGTACTAACTATAGGTCCAGTATCAGTGCTAACTTAAGGTCCAGTACCAGTACTAACAGGTCCAGTATCCGTACTAACATTAGGACCAGTATCAGTGCTGACTTTAGGACCAGTATCAGTATTAAGTTTAGGTCCAGTATCAGTACTAACTATAGGTCCAGTATCAGTGCTAACTTAAGGTCCAGTACCAGTACTAACAGGTCCAGTATCCGTACTAACATTAGGACCAGTATCAGTGCTGACTTTAGGACCAGTATCAGTATTAAGTTTAGGTCCAGTATCAGTACTAACTATAGGTCCAGTATCAGTGCTAACTTAAGGTCCAGTACCAGTACTAACAGGTCCAGTATCCGTACTAACATTAGGACCAGTATCAGTGCTGACTTTAGGACCAGTATCAGTATTAAGTTTAGGTCCAGTATCAGTACTAACTATAGGTCCAGTATCAGTGCTAACTTAAGGTCCAGTACCAGTACTAACAGGTCCAGTATCCGTACTAACATTAGGACCAGTATCAGTGCTGACTTTAGGACCAGTATCAGTATTAAGTTTAGGTCCAGTATCAGTACTAACTATAGGTCCAGTATCAGTGCTAACTTAAGGTCCAGTACCAGTACTAACAGGTCCAGTATCCGTACTAACATTAGGACCAGTATCAGTGCTGACTTTAGGACCAGTATCAGTATTAAGTTTAGGTCCAGTATCAGTACTAACTATAGGTCCAGTATCAGTGCTAACTTAAGGTCCAGTACCAGTACTAACAGGTCCAGTATCCGTACTAACATTAGGACCAGTATCAGTGCTGACTTTAGGACCAGTATCAGTATTAAGTTTAGGTCCAGTATCAGTACTAACTATAGGTCCAGTATCAGTGCTAACTTAAGGTCCAGTACCAGTACTAACAGGTCCAGTATCCGTACTAACATTAGGACCAGTATCAGTGCTGACTTTAGGACCAGTATCAGTATTAAGTTTAGGTCCAGTATCAGTACTAACTATAGGTCCAGTATCAGTGCTAACTTAAGGTCCAGTACCAGTACTAACAGGTCCAGTATCCGTACTAACATTAGGACCAGTATCAGTGCTGACTTTAGGACCAGTATCAGTATTAAGTTTAGGTCCAGTATCAGTACTAACTATAGGTCCAGTATCAGTGCTAACTTAAGGTCCAGTACCAGTACTAACAGGTCCAGTATCCGTACTAACATTAGGACCAGTATCAGTGCTGACTTTAGGACCAGTATCAGTATTAAGTTTAGGTCCAGTATCAGTACTAACTATAGGTCCAGTATCAGTGCTAACTTAAGGTCCAGTACCAGTACTAACAGGTCCAGTATCCGTACTAACATTAGGACCAGTATCAGTGCTGACTTTAGGACCAGTATCAGTATTAAGTTTAGGTCCAGTATCAGTACTAACTATAGGTCCAGTATCAGTGCTAACTTAAGGTCCAGTACCAGTACTAACAGGTCCAGTATCCGTACTAACATTAGGACCAGTATCAGTGCTGACTTTAGGACCAGTATCAGTATTAAGTTTAGGTCCAGTATCAGTACTAACTATAGGTCCAGTATCAGTGCTAACTTAAGGTCCAGTACCAGTACTAACAGGTCCAGTATCCGTACTAACATTAGGACCAGTATCAGTGCTGACTTTAGGACCAGTATCAGTATTAAGTTTAGGTCCAGTATCAGTACTAACTATAGGTCCAGTATCAGTGCTAACTTAAGGTCCAGTACCAGTACTAACAGGTCCAGTATCAATACTAACTTTAAGTCCAGTATCAGTACTAGGACCCCAGCAATAGTCTCACCGTGGCTCCTGAAGCCTCTTTTCATGGGCAGCAGGCGGCCCCAAGGTTCCGCCTCAGGTTCTTCAGGGACAGATGGCAGGGTGACAGGGATCGTGTCAACACTGCTCAGCGTCCCTGACCCGCTGGACGACTGGCTACCTGAACTCGGTCCACTAGAAGAACTGGAACCAGGCTGGGATTGGGACTTTGATTGGGACGGGGAAAGGGTGGAAGGGACCTGGGATGGAGACTGGGTAGACTGGGCGGCCTGGGACTGAGACGGATCCTGCGGCTGCTCCCCCTCACGTGAACTCTCCTCAGACATTCTCTGGTTCTGCACACTGGACACAGTGAAATGGACCCATCAGATGATCCAGAATCTGGACTCTTGAACAATAAGACAGTGTCTGTTCTGGGGTTCTTGTTACACCAACTACTCATTTCATCCCTCAAACAGCACACCAGACGACTCTTACAAACAGCACTATTTTAAAATAATGTTGTCTATCTAGTAAAATAAGGAGAAGACAAAAGAGAAACAAATACTGGCGCAAAGCTCTTATGAGATTTTGTTCAACTCGGCATAAACTCAACTTTAAAAATTCAATAAATTTTAGGGTAGGGCGTGCCTGATCTATCAGATACAGCCGATTTTTGGCGCTTTGCAGATAGAAGAAGCGATGTTAAATTGAATGTTTTATTAATGGAGTTCGTTGTGGATTCCGATGTTTTAATTTCCGTTTAATTCATTTCTGAATCCACTGTCAATCACAGTGGGACGAAAAGGTCCATTTAAGGACTGATTATAAACCGGAGCCGGCTTGTCATCTGGCTTCATAGCCTCTCACAACGCGCCTCGTTGCCGAGCAGAGCCGAATTTAGTCGGACTAACGCGACATTCCTCACCGGAGCAGCCGGAGTCATCCGGGGCTTCGCAGGAACATAGACCAGTCTGCCGATCCGACCGGAACACGTGTGGCTCCTCGGTTTTCCCCGGGATTGTGCAGGAAACGTACTTCACGTAACGTATTAGCCCTCTAGTATCGCATGACGGTCCCGGCCAATGAGAAGTTATCACGACCGTCACGTGACGTCGGAGCTGCCCGGTGTGTTTCCGGGTCGGGTTTTGTTCTGCAGGAAGGATCGATGCTGATCAATAACCGATGACTAAAGCAGCTGTCCGTCGCTGTTTGTCGTCATGTCCAAGCAGAGGGGCGGAGCCAAGACTCTGATCATCACCGACGGTGAGTTGTGATGAAGACTCCTCGCTGGTGATGAAGCAGAGGAGGGACATTCACCTCTTTGACCAACCAATCAGCAGCGGCGGTCTGAACAGTGTCAACTTTGACCCAGAGCAGATGAGGAGGCGCAGGCCGAGGAGCTGAACCCCTTCTCCTTCAGAGAGTTTCTCCGCTGGAAGAACCAAGACCCGGACCAAGACCTGGAGCGAGAGCGCCTTCGCAGTCAGGTAGAGGTACTGCAGCTACACAGAGAGCAGCAGCAGCGCAAGTATCTGTCTGCCTGCCTGCCTGCCTGCCTGTCTGTCTGTCTGTCTGTCTGTCTGTCTGTCTCTCTGTCTGACTCTCTGTCTGTCAGTCTGTCTGACTCTCTGTCTGACTGTCTGTCTGACTCTCTGCCTCTCTGTCTGTCTGGCTGTCTGCCTGCCTGTCTGTCTGCCTGCCTGCCTGCCTGCCTGCCTGCCTGCCTGCCTGCCTGCCTGCCTGCCTGCCTGCCTGCCTGCCTGCCTGCCTGCCTGCCTGCCTGCCTGCCTGCCTGCCTGCCTGCCTGCCTGCCTGCCTGCCTGCCTGCCTGCCTGCCTGCCTGCCTGCCTGCCTGCCTGCCTGCCTGCCTGCCTGCCTGCCTGCCTGCCTGCCTGCCTGCCTGCCTGCCTGCCTGCCTGCCTGCCTGCCTGCCTGCCTGCCTGCCTGCCTGCCTGCCTGCCTGCCTGCCTGCCTGCCTGCCTGCCTGCCTGCCTGCCTGCCTGCCTGCCTGCCTGCCTGCCTGCCTGCCTGCCTGCCTGCCTGCCTGCCTGCCTGCCTGCCTGCCTGCCTGCCTGCCTGCCTGCCTGCCTGCCTGCCTGCCTGCCTGCCTGCCTGCCTGCCTGCCTGCCTGCCTGCCTGCCTGCCTGCCTGCCTGCCTGCCTGCCTGCCTGCCTGCCTGCCTGCCTGCCTGCCTGCCTGCCTGCCTGCCTGCCTGCCTGCCTGCCTGCCTGCCTGCCTGCCTGCCTGCCTGCCTGCCTGCCTGCCTGCCTGCCTGCCTGCCTGCCTGCCTGCCTGCCTGCCTGCCTGCCTGCCTGCCTGCCTGCCTGCCTGCCTGCCTGCCTGCCTGCCTGCCTGCCTGCCTGCCTGCCTGCCTGCCTGCCTGCCTGCCTGCCTGCCTGCCTGCCTGCCTGCCTGCCTGCCTGCCTGCCTGCCTGCCTGCCTGCCTGCCTGCCTGCCTGCCTGCCTGCCTGCCTGCCTGCCTGCCTGCCTGCCTGCCTGCCTGCCTGCCTGCCTGCCTGCCTGCCTGCCTGCCTGCCTGCCTGCCTGCCTGCCTGCCTGCCTGCCTGCCTGCCTGCCTGCCTGCCTGCCTGCCTGCCTGCCTGCCTGCCTGCCTGCCTGCCTGCCTGCCTGCCTGCCTGCCTGCCTGCCTGCCTGCCTGCCTGCCTGCCTGCCTGCCTGCCTGCCTGCCTGCCTGCCTGCCTGCCTGCCTGCCTGCCTGCCTGCCTGCCTGCCTGCCTGCCTGCCTGCCTGCCTGCCTGTCTGTCTGTCTGTCTGTCTGTCTGTCTGCCTGTCTGACTCTCTGTCTGTCTGTCTGTCTGTCTGACTGTCTGACTCTCTGTCTGTCTGACTCTCTGTCTGTCTGTCTGTCTGTCTACTCTCTGCCTGTCTGTCTGTCTGTCTGTCTGACTGTCTGTCTGTCTGACTCTCTGCCTGCCTGTCTGTCTGCCTGCCTGTCTGTCTGTCGGTCTGTCTGTCTGACTCTCTGCCTGCCTGTCTGTCTGCCTGCCTGTCTGTCTGTCGGTCTGTCTGTCTGACTCTCTGCCTGCCTGTCTGTCTGCCTGCCTGTCTGTCTGTCGGTCTGTCTGTCTGACTCTCTGCCTGCCTGTCTGTCTGCCTGCCTGTCTGTCTGTCGGTCTGTCTGTCTGACTCTCTGCCTGCCTGTCTGTCTGCCTGCCTGTCTGTCTGTCGGTCTGTCTGTCTGACTCTCTGCCTGCCTGTCTGTCTGCCTGCCTGTCTGTCTGTCGGTCTGTCTGTCTGACTCTCTGCCTGCCTGTCTGTCTGCCTGCCTGTCTGTCTGTCTGTCTGACTCTCTGCCTGCCTGTCCGTCTGTCTGTCTGTCTGACTCTCTGTCTGTCTGTCTGTCTGACTCTCTGTCTGTCTGACTCTCTGTCTGTCTGCCTGCCTGTCTGTCTGTCTGTCTGTCTGTCTGTCTGTCTGTTTGACTGTCTGTCTGTCTGCCTGCCTGTCTGTCCGTCCATCTGTCTGTCTGTCTGTCTGACTCTCTGTCTGTCTGACTCTCTGCCTGTCTGTCTGTCTGTCTGTCTGTCTGTCTGTTTGACTGTCTGTCTGTCTGACTGACTGTGTGTCTCTCTTTGGGTCCGTCCGTCCATCTGTCTGTCTGTCTGCCTGTCTGCCTGTCTGTCTGTCTGTCTGCCTGCCTGTCTGTCCGTCCATCTGTCTGTCTGTCTGCCTGCCTGTCTGTCCGTCCATCTGTCTGTCTGTCTGCCTGCCTGTCTGTCTGTCTGACTGACTGTGTGTCTCTCTTTGGGTCCGTCCATCTGTCTGTCTGTCTTGCAGCAGCTGTTTGACGTCGGGGTCACGACTTTTGACTCTGAGGTCAGGAGTGCGTTTTTCTCAGAACCATCTCTGGAACCGCAGGTAGATGACATCATCAGTGACATCATTGCGTACATCTCTGCAGTGCAGTGTGTTTCATGAGAAGTTATCTTTCCAATCAGGAGGAGGAGACAGACTGGGGGCGGAGCTTCCAGTCAGGTGTGGACAGCGTGGAGGAGGAGACCAGGTGGGTCACGATGTGGTTGAGTGGAGTCCCTGCAGCCCTGGGGGACACCTGGTCGACAGCCTGGACTGTGGGGGCGCCATCTTAACGAGCTTCATGGCCTCGTTAAGTCAAATCCGTGAGCAAACAAACAGGAGGAGCTGCGGTAAACTGACGGCACGACTCTGACCTGCAGGTTCTCCTCCAAACCTGAGCTCCATCAGGAAGGAGCAGCAGGAGCAGACAATTACGAAGGAGACGATGAGACCTCGATGGCCGAACCGTTCACCTCCTGGAGGAGGAGGAGTGGGAGGAGCAGTCAGATAAAACAGGTCTCACGCACAAACACAGACACACACACACTTTGAACAACTGTCAGTCAGCTGATTCCCATGCGTGTGCTCGCGCTGCAGCTGCAGGAGGAGAACGCGTCGCTGAGGAGAGCCATCGGAGAGCTGCAGAGGAGGTCAGAGGAGTGCGAGTGCAGGTCAGCAGCAGCCGATCACGTGACAGCAGAAGGCTGCTGTCCGGGTGATTAACCATCATGCCTCTGTGTCCCCGACAGAGTGCGGGAACTGTCGGAGGAGCTGCTCCAGAAGAGGCATCAGGAGGAGAAGGAGGCGCACGATCTGGAGAGCATGGTTCAGTCTGTGGAGCAGAACCTCTGCCTGATGACGGTCCGTTTACGGCACTGATCCAAACACAAACACAAACCACAACAAAAACATGAACATACACAACATAAACAAACAAATCTAAATAAAAACAACATCAACATAAACAACCCCTCTCCCTCTGTGCACAAGTGCGACAGGTCGAGGGAGTTTGTCTTCAGTCTTCTTGTGCTGGTTGTTGGCGACTCGACCGGTTGTCAGCGGGTGGGCGGAGCCCGAGCGTCCTCAGAGGGCGTGGCGTCCTGCGGGTGGCGGTGGACAGCTCCCAGCAGAGCCTCAGTGTGGAGCAAAAGGTGCCTCCGTTTTCAAGGGCTCACAAGTATCTGGACAAACTAAATGGGGTCCAGCTCTGTGCTCAGCCGCTGCCGTGGTTGATTCTGTCCAGGGTGGCGGATGGATCCCTTTTGTCTTTGGACAGTTTGAGTCTGCTGGTTTCTGCTCCGGTTTGTGGACGACGGAGCCGTGAAGACAGACGGCTTCCATCAGTCCAGTATTATGAGCCAGGTTGTAACTGCGAAAACCCCTCTGGCCCGGTGTCTCGGCTCGCTCACGGCTTTGTTGGCTTCCCCGCGGTGCTGGCGCCCAGGCCGAGGTCGCAGGCTGGAGAACGGATCCTTTTGGATGTCATCATTTTGGTCTCGGTTAGACGGTTACGGCCCCGGTCTGGGAGGAGCCCAGCAGGAGTCTGACCACTGGGCCTGGATGTCCCGGTCTGAACCCCCGTGTTGTTAGTGTACGTGTCGTCATGATGTCAGAAGTTTTCCAAGTTTTTTCTTCTTGAAGTCAACAAAACAGAGTAATTAGCTTTTGTTTTTGTTTACTTGTGGTTCTGTGTGCGATGGTTTGGACCTTATTTTCAGTGAGGAGGTGTCGCACAGGATTTCCCAGGTTGCGTTTGATGCTTGTTACTGAGGACAAACCTGTCTCAACTCGTGAAGAACAATGTCATCAGTCCTCGTATCCACAGACTGGAGAACGTCAGAGTTTTAATGTCTCTCTCTCTCTCACTGAGCGTGAGTTTTTCCTACTTGTCTGTTCATTATTGTTAATTGTCTTTATATTACGTTAGTTTATTGTTTGGTCAAAGTGTCTTTCCTGCGCTCTGATTGGTCGCCGGTCAGCTGTTCATTGGAGGAGCTCAGCCTCCCGTCTGTACGGAGCCGCGGTACTCTTTCTTACTGACGTCATCGTGAACGACACGTTCACTCTTGTGTTTCCTGTTAAACTTCTTATTTCCAACGTTCCTCCGTTTATTAAAAACTGTCAACGTCCCGTCGGCTGTGAGGACGTAAAACCCCGAAGCTGAAGATGAGGTGTGAGTCGGACTCGACTGGGACGGACAGAACCGAGGATCAGGTCAAAAACAAAGGTTCTCCTCAGTCCAACAGTGGTGGGACTGTGGGAAGATCATGCAGCACATCACCACATGTACAGTAAGCAGGTCCTGGAGATGCAGGTGCAGAGTCCCTGAAGCTGTGCAGGAGACCAGGGGCATGCTGAAGCCCTAAAAAGGGAAAAAGCTGGTCTATCCAGCCTGCCAGGTGTCACAGCACAGGGGGCGCTGGTCCGATGTGGCTTCTAAAAGCCTCACAAACGGACACTGTATCGGAGGGGCCAGAGGAAGTCTCTCTGAAGACGGAACCTTGAACACGGACACCTCAGACACTCGCCGCTGTGCTTCGGGGTTCTGCCAGGAACTGTACGCATCAGAGTCTGTGGAGGATCCAGAGCTGACGACCATTTTCCTGTCTGATCTGTCCCAGGTAGAGGAGACGTCCAGGTGTCAGCTGGAGCTTGAGCTGGCCGATAATAAGGCTCCGGGCAGCGACGGCCTCCCGGTGGAGGTTTAGAGCTTCTGGTCAGTGGTTGGTGAGGACCTGCTGGATGTTTTACAGAGACGGTTTTGACCGTGGAAACCTACCTTTGAGTTGCAGGAGAGCAGTCATAAGACTCCTCCCAGAGAGAGGTGACCTTCAGGACCTGAAGAACTGGAGGCCGGTCTCTCTGCTCTGTGGAGACTAGAAGATCCTCTCCAAGGCTTTGGCTCCGATGCTTAGAGAAGCGATGGCCGAGGTCGTTCACTTGGACCGGACCTACTGTGTTCCCGGCAGGTCAATCAGTGACATCATCACCCTGGTTCGTCAGGGTGAAGATATTGGTCTCATCTCCACAGATCAAGAACAAGCTTGAGCTAAACCAGGTTGAACACCAGCACTTCTGGCAGGTGCCGTGTGCGTTTGGTTTCAGGCTCGTCCTACAGCTAAGATCCGGGAGTTGTACCTTGGCGTGGTGAGCATACTGAAAATAAGTGGTGGTGTAGCCGCTCCTGTTACCGTTCAGAGGGACGCCGGGGTCGTTTAATGTCAGGGATGATGTCCTCGCTGGACATCGAACCACTGCTGCACACACTGAGACACGAACTGGTGGGTGTCCAGCAGCCTTTAAGATGTCAGCATACTCTGATGACATCATGGTGTTTGTTGAACACTCAAGCAGACGTTGATGTTTTAAGAGACAACTGTCCTCATCCAGACTAAACTGGAATAAGAGTGTTGCAGCAGCTTTTAACAGGGACTCTCTGGGTGGGTTGGTTTACCGGGGGGCTGGACGAGTCAGTCGGTCGGTGGGTTCTGGGCTGCAGACCAGCTCCGTCAGTTTGCAGTAGAGTCATAGGATGAAAAATAACTTTTTAAATGAATAACTTTGTTAAGGCAGGCCGCTCTGATCATTAACAACCTGGTATCCAGCTCATTGTGGCACAGATTGGCCGAACGTTGACCCCCCCCCCTCTGGTCTGTGGTCACAGCTTCAGACCATCCTGGTGGATTCTTCTGGGACAAGCTTCGTCTGGGTCAGGCTCCGTCTGGGTCCGTCTCCAGTTTGTTCGGCGGTTGCTGTATGGACCAAAAGACCTGGTGTGGAGACCTCTGGCCCTCCTGAACCTGCAGCCTGTCGCTAACATGGGATTACAGGAAGCTGTGTTTTTAATGGCTGTTGAGACTGTGAGATTTCACACCCTGCCGGTCTTTTATCGGGGACCTTTTGCTGGTTGGAGGCTGCTGCGGAAGCATAGTTCCCTCTTCTGGCCACTGCGAGAACCTGTAGTCCACAGAGAATGCCTCGCTGTCCTGAGTGGCCGGGGCCAGACATCACCTAGACCTTCAGACGGGCTGGATTATTGACTCTGAGAGCTGTGGTGGACCAGACTGGACCGGGTCTGGATAACGCCGAGGGCTTGGCTGCCTGCCTGGGGAGGAGGTCGGTGAGGAACATCTGGAAGCTGCTCAACCACTGGAGGAACCAGGGGACGGACCAAGAGCGCCGCCTCTTGGTCGAACACGCTGGTGGAGAGACTGACCTGGACCCTGATGGTCAGAGTTCTCCACTGTAACAAGCTGCGGGATCAGGCCGCCTCGCCGTGGAGAGCTCACCTGTCTGCAGGTGGTAACGTCCGTCCAGCAGGGAGGAGCCTCTCCGAGCCTCCTGTCACCAGGGGGCTGACCTGCAGTGGACGGTGCAGTGGAGGACGGGTGTCCCTTTTGTGGCGCAGTGGCGCAGTCTTCCGCTGTTCCTCGGGAGTGTCTTCGCCTCGCCCCGTCTTCTCTCTGTTGGAGCATCTCTTCAGGACGACAGGAGAGACTCTCCATCCTAATGTTCATCTTCGGTCGTAGATATACGAAGACTCCTCAAAACAAGTGTCAGCTGGTGAACTTTGTGTTGGGCAGGTGGAGGACAGGGTGGATGCTGACATGGTGTTTCTGCCCAGCAGGATGGTTCAGGCCAGAGGGACCGTGGATTTGAACCATTCCAGACGGATGCAGGACCTGGAGCAGTTCGCCCACATGTGGACTCATGGCGACGTTGTGTGTTTCTCTGAGGAACTGCTCTCACAATTTCACCACTTTGATTACGTGGAAATCAAAGGTGATAATAAAGTTGCTTATAAAATCAAAATCTCTCTCTCTTTCTGCCTGTCTGTCTGCAGAAGCGAGCAGTCAGAGCAGAGAACAGTGTTTCCAAGCTGAAGGCGGAGCTGCAGCAGCTGCAGGTGAGTTTGTAAAAACTTTATTGACTCAGAGCGAGCCCCGTGTGAACGTGTTGCCGCTCTGACGCAGGATGACGGCGTCAGCGGCGCGTTTAAGCGCGTGTGTGTGTGCGCGCAGGGGGACGTCGACTCTCTGCGGTCGGAGAACGACAGCCTGAAGGCGGCAGAGTCTGATGTTGTCATGACGATGAGACACAACGCTCAGGTGGCGTCTGAGTACCTGAACAAGACGGCGAGCCACGCCCACTCTTCCCTCCGGTCAGTATGTCTGTGTGGATCATTCACTTCTTCATAAGCTCCTCGCATGTTGGCAGGTGAGACACAGGACAAACTAAATGTCATAAACTGCTACAAAATGGTGTGAGATGAGGTGATGGCCCCCTGGTGGTAGGCTGACTGTGTTACAGTATTAGCATGCTAGCCTTTAGCCTCTCATGCATTACTGGAGTTTGACCTGACCAGCAGGTAGCAGCAGCGTGTCATATGTGTCTGTCTGCCTTCAGTCAGCTGCTGGAGGAAGCAGAGACGCTCCGTATGGTCTCTCGGCTCCTTCGGTCCATCGACAAGATCTCCGACGTCAACCCGAACTCCTGACCTCTGATGGAGGTGGTTGTCATGGAAACAGCGCCAGGTTGAACTGTGTCATCATAGCACGACTGAAACGAGCTCAGGATTCAAGATTTCCAATCATGAATATTAATTATTGATTACATCTGTTTTCTAATAAATGACACCAGTTTGAGTTCTGATGGAAACTTGGGTTTACTGTGAGTGTAGCGAAGCGAGAGACGGCACCATAGGCCGGAGCTCAACCGGGTCGATCTTATGTTCAGTCACGTTTTTACCTGGAGAAAATGCTGAACTGACGGCGCCGACGATAGACACAAAACCCGAGACGAGCGGCGTGGACGACAATACGCGGAGAGCAAATGCTGTGTCGCTAATGCGCATAACGAAGTAAATATGGCTGCTTAATAAATGAAAAGTGACCTGATGACAAAATATCAAAGCAGCACAAAGACTTTGAGGAGCTGCAGAAGCAACAAAGAAGACAGAGACATCTGAAAGAAAGGTTAGTTTGACTGTCTCCATGGAAACACGTCAAGGCCAGAACAATCGCATGTAAAGAAGTACAAAGAAAAATGAGATGAAATAGAGAAAGAAGCAGAAAAAAAAAATCAGAAACAAGAACAGCAACTCAACAAAATCCCTAAAATCAGAACTGCAACATGTTCATATTCAAAGCAGGAGAGACAGAAAACGTGCAGATGAAGATGCAAAGCTCACACTTGAGAGCAGAGGAAGACCTCGTCTGACTCTTCATCACACCCAGACTCAAAAATGGACCTGAGCGGTTCGAATCAGCCCAAATTCACCAATAACACTTGGTCTCGGAGGACTTTTACAAACTGGAACTGAGGTTGGAATTAAATTTATTTCAAACACGTAGAAGAGAAGGTACAATGAACAGAGAGCAAATACTGGTAATAAACAACAAAGAAAGCACAACCCGGCCGAAGACTTGTTGAACACGGAGTCTGTAGCCCCTCTCCCTTTAGCACTGCTAATGAAGCATTCAGCTTCCTTAAACTCTTCAGTCTTCCTTTCATAATAAAACACAGAAACCTCAGGAAGAAGCCCAGCGGAGGGATCCTCCTTCCTGGGACGGACAGCCATGACAATAACAAATTATTGACCAGCACGTTAACATACATGAAGTCCATGAGTCCAGGTAAGTGTGTGGACACTCTCCATACTCTGACACATGTGAGACGTCCACATACTTTTGGAATTCTAGAATGGTACTAAAACAACAAGCTGACGTTCTTCTTCTGCGGATTATTATCAAACCTCATCGCAGCCAGCAAGCAGCCAATGTTACACTGCAGTGTGTGTGTGCATCAGAGTGTGTATCTGCTGTGTCCAGTGTTTGTTCCAGCGCTGCAGTTCTCTCAGTCGTCGTTCTCTGTCGTCACGTGACTGCAATAATTCCGACCTGAACAGCTGCTCGAACCTCTGAGGCACACACACATAAAAATCCCATTAGTTTATGTTTTCTCCAGTATGGCTGTTGATGTGCGTGTGTGTGCGGTGTTTCCCCTAGAAATATAAATCGCGTTAAAGTATATTTTCTGTACATGACACAAAATATTGCCTGTACAAAGTCACCAGATACCAAATATAAATCATCAGGATTCTAATCTTTGTCTAATCTATCGGAGCTGAACAGAAACCACAGTCTGCGGCTGAAAAACAACGTATTTGGGTGTTTAGTGTTGTCCACTGATTCATCCCGATGGTGACGTCGGTTCCGCTTACACCAGTCTGAATGCGGGCCAGTTCGCTACAAAGCACCAAGGTTTCACAGACCCGAGATTGGTGTCGGTGTGAAAGTGCTATATGTGTACCTTCGCAGCAGCGTCTCTCTGCTCTATAACGTCCACATGTCCCATGGTGCACCTGGTTGCGGTGATGGATGCAGTTGTTGCTGACGCAACACTGGATGCTAGGTCATCAGAACCGCTGATGGGGGGCGAGAAGTATGGGATGCCAGACCAGTTCCTGACACACACGCACACGTGTTTACTTTCACACAAGCTCACTCTGATGTCACAGTGATCATGTGGTCGGCTGTTACCTGCCAGCCGTACAGAGGCTCTGTCTGTCTTCGGTCTCCATGGTAATGGCGCTGTTATCCCAGTGCTGGTATGACGTGGCTCTCCCTGTTTCTATGGAAACACAAACAGTTAAACAGTGACTGAAAAGTGGGGCGGGGCATCAGACGCAGCCGGGAGTCGTGCGACACCAACCACACCCACACCCAACCCGTTATGGTTTCTGTTCCTCAGGGGCCGTTCTCACTCCTGCGGCGGCTACAAAATCCTGCTTTGGGACACGCTACCCTCTCCCTGGCGGAAACAGGAACCTTCCGTAACTAAGGTTTTGTACCAAACGCAAGCGATAACTGTGGCCATTGTCCACCAGCTGTTGGAAAAAAACAAGCGCTTCATTGGTTGCATTTCTTTGTTTTACAAGCTGCTTGGTTTTTGCAAGTGATTCTGTAAATATTCAACAGGAATATAATTTTATGCTAAAAATGACTTCCCATTTAAGTTGTGAGCATCTATATGACAATTTTAAATGTCTTGTTTGATAAGCATTTATTTGTATGGAGGGTGTCTATACAAGGTGGCGCTGCGCACGCCGAGTCATCATTGGTTTAGGCTCGTTGTCAGAGGGTTTAGAACCCACTTCCAGACCCCAGTAAGTGGTTTCAGATAGCGGACCCTCCCCGTGACCGCACAAACTGGGTGTAAGTGGGCAGGTTGTGGGGGCCAGTTTGAGAGAGGACCAGGGTTTCTGCTGGTGACGGTCAGATCCAGCTGACAGCCGGTGGGCAGAGCCTGCTTAACTTTGTCAAGCACGGTTCGCTGAAGGAAAGACTGACAGATTCCTGGGTCCTCTGTCTGACTGACCCTCGATCTCTGACCAATTCCCTGCACAGACATCATAGGATGCCACTGACGTCCTGAAGCTTTCTGGCAAGAAGGTGAGAGGTTAAAGTTTACCTGCAGGTGTGAGTGAGTCGTCCATCTGATGGAGCAGATTCTCTGTGAGAGAGGCCAGTGATGTCACAAACTCCACCCCTCTGACCCGCACACACTCCTTCAACATGAGAACACGAGTTTACATCTGGTGCATGACACTGACCCGCCCCTACCCCGATTGTACCTCTAGTTGCAAGTGTGCGTGGCAGATGGCGGCGTGCAGCGTCTGCTGTCGCAGCTCCTCCCTGGCGTTCAGGCTCTGCAGCTCGTCGTCAGTCAGAGACGCCCGCAACTGACGGACGATCTCACGCTGAGAGACAGGAAACTCTGTGACTGCTGACCTCAGGCCTGCTTTGCTGCTCACCTGTGATGTCACACACCTACTTACCTTCTCCTTCTCACTCAATGTCAGCATCTCCTCGAGCTTCGCTTTGACTCCACCCACTTCATCCATCAACTGCACCCTCTGCCATCGCTCATGGTTACCAATCAACACCGAACTTAACAAACGCAACAGCTCATCCAACACGGACAGCTGGTCCAGCAACTCTGACATCAGACAGCAACACAAACAGTCAGAGAGACAAACAGTCAGAGAGACAGACGGTCAGTCAAACAGACAGGCAGACAGGTGGACGGACAGTGTGTATAATTCGGTGTGTGTTGGTCCTCAGAAGTACACAGGTATGGTGTGTATTTCGGTGTGTGTCTACCTTCTCTGCTCGTGCTCAGAAAGGTCCTGGTCTGTTCATAGTATCCCAGCAGCCTCTGCTGCATGCTGTCAGCCCATTGGTGCAGAGTGTCAGGAAGCAGGAGGAAGCTGGTGAGAGTGGGCCGCTCGCTCCTGTAGAAGTCCTGACACACAGAGTTCAGTTAGAGAGTCAACAAAACCACCTCATCCTCACCCCCAGCAAACGGCCACGTTACCTCGCCTACGAGCAGGAGCTCGTCATTGGCTGTCCACAACACCGAGTTCACTCTCCAACCGTAAGAGCTGCAACACCGACACACAGGTGAGGAACACGTGACACACAATTATGATGCCCCTCGAAGCAGCAGGCCGGACTCACCCTGTGTTCTGATCAGGATCAGGTTCTGCTCCAAACACCTGGAACCTTCTGTTAGTCCTGATGGAACTGCAGCCCTTCTTCACACTGGAAGACATACACAGTAACACACACATACAATGGGGTCCAGAACGCACAAATAACACAGACTGGAGTCCACATGGATGTAATAAAGACCACATCAGTTTCATCAGATCCAGGTGTCCACAGGTAGGACCGATAGCAGGAAGTGCCCACAGTCAAAGGTATACCAGAAGTAGTCCAGTTCAAAAGACTTCCAGGCAAGGCTCCTTGCAACCTTTTTTTGGCAGTGTGCAAATTGAATTTTTAACTACTCACATTCATGTGAGCGCATGATCATGACTGTTTTGGTAACACAGGAACAACGTTAGACATTCTGCCTCTGATTGGCTACATTGTGCTTCCTGACGCGTCTTTCACACGTGTTGCTATCCAGAGGAGAAATAACAGACAGGAGCAGAGATACACATTTCAACTGAACCTGGTTTTGTTGAATATTTGGATGAGAGTTTTTCTGACTACTGAGATGATACTGATTTAACATGAAGTAAGAATAAAAGTGGGTTTTCAAGTACCAAGTTCAATTCATTTTCTAAGTAGCTTACCCAGCACTGAATACCATGCTGGGTGTGACCAAATCATGTGCTTATGTGAGCAACTGAGAAAGTTGGTAGCACCATTGCTACAAGTGGAAAGTTACTCTGGAGCTCTGCCAGATAAATCAAGAGGTCATCCAGTCAGAGAGGAGGTAGTCCAGGTAAACCAAAGGGAATCCAAATAAACCAGAGGTACAGATAAACCAGAGATAGTCGAGTTAAAAAGAAGGCTGTCCAAGTAAATATTAGGTAGTTATTTAGAATGAAGGTAGACCAGGTAAACCAAAAGTATTCCAGTCAGAGAGAAGCCAGTCCAGGTACCCCAGAAGTAGTTCAGTTAGAAAGAAGGTAATCCATATAAACCAGACGTAGTCAGAATAAACATAAGGTAATCTGGTAAGAAAGAAGGCAGTCCAGGTAAACTTGAAGTAGTCCCAATAGATCAGACCTAGTCAGGTTAAATATGAAGTAGTCCAAATAAACCAGAGATAGTTGAGTTACAAAGAAGGTGGTCCAGGTAAACCAGAAGTCGTCCTGTTAGATAGAAGAAGGTCACGACAAACCAGAATTAGTTCAGTTAGAAAGAGGATGGTCCAGTTAAACCAGAGGTAGTCTAGTTAGAGAGAAGACTGTCGTGTTAAACCAGAAATAGTACACTTAGAAGGAAAGGGATTGGGGTGAACCAGATGTAGTCCAGACAAACCAGAGGTAGTCAAGATAAACCTGTGGTAGTCCAGGTAAACCAGAAGTATTCCAGTTAGACAGAAGATGGTCCAAGTAAACCAGAGGTAGTCCTGTTAGAAAGGAGGCAGTTGAGGTAAAACATCATGATGACATCAGAGCAGCACACCGGACTTACTCTGTATTCTGATCAGGTTCGGGTTCAGGTTCAGGTTCAGGATCGGGATCAGCTTCTAACAACTGTAACTTTCTCTCAGTCCTGATGGTCCTGCGGCCCCTCCTCACTCTGACACACACACATATAGATGCACACACATACAAAGAGGTTATGGTCTTATTAGTTAGTCCAGTGTGTGTGTGTTACTGTGTGTATACCTCGGTGTGCTGACGGTCTCGGTTCCTCTCTGCTGACACAGCTGGACTGGACTCTGGCCTGCAGACAAAGTGCTGACAGCTGATCTGAGTCTGGTATCCGGTTCTGCTGCAGCATCCTGGATCGTAGACAACCTGATAAATTCAGATTGATGGACAGAACAAAAGGAAGAATCAACATGAACCTGTCTTCATAATTAGACAGCACAAACATTACCAGCAATGGTCAAACTCGCTGCAGAAATCAAATGTACCTGGTCAGGGACCTGATGACACTCACAACAGGGTCATCAAGGAGGTCAACACCTGCCCTGCCTGGCTCTAGTGCAACAGAGGATGGGGCGGGCCGAACCTGATTCCTGGGTTTAAGACAACTTAAAAGGCTTTTCTGTAGGACAGGGTCAAGAACACACAAATAACACGAAAACTGTAATCCACATAGACATAATATAGACCACACAACTATCATTAGATCCAGGTGTCCCTGATTACGCCAGATAGGTAACAGGAAGTGAACACAGTCCAGATAACCAGAGGTAGTCCAGTCAGTAAGAAGGTATTCCAGGTAAACCAGAGGTAGTCAATGTCAACTTGAGGTAGTGCAGCTGGAAAGAAGGTAGTCCAGGTAAACCAGATCTAGTACATTAGAAAGAATTTAGTCCTGAAAAAATAGATGTAGTCCAGTTAGAAACAAGGCAGTCCCGTTAGAAAAGGACGGCAGTAGTTTAAAAACAAATAACTTATTCCACATTGAGGGGCCAATTGGAAAGAAAGTGATGGCAGGTTACAAAACCTGAGAGGCACTGCAGTGCCTGTTTCTGTTGTAGACAAAGAGCAGCACAGTGTATTTTTGTTTATTTTGTGAGACAACAAAGTCACCCTCAATTGTCTTTGGCTGCATTTTATTGTGAAGTAACTATTCAATCTTTTTATATAAAGGTATATACACCAATCAGACCCAGAAGTTCTAGCCAACTATAGACCAATATCCAACCTCCCCTTTCTTTCAAAGATTCTAGAGAAAGCAGTAGCGAAACAACTATGTGGCTTTCTTCAGTATAATAGTCTATTTGAAGAGTTTCAGTCAGGTTTTAGAAAGCATCACAGCACAGAAACGGCATTGGTAAAAGTTACAAATGACCTCCTCACTGCATCTGATGAGGGACTTATCTCTATACTAGTCTTATTAGATCTTAGCTTTTGACACTATCGATCATCACATCTTACTACAGAGGATGGAACACCAAATTGGCATTAAAGGATCTGCTCTAAGATGGTTTAAGTCCTACCTATCTGATAGATATAATTTTGTTCATGTTAATGATGAATCATCAAGATATCACAAGGTTAGTCATGGAGTCCCGCAAGGTTCTGTGCTTGGACCATTACTATTTACTCTATATATGCTTCCTGTAGGTAAAATTATTAGAAAGCACTCCATACATTTTCACTGTTATGCAGATGACACACAACTATACTTATCAATGAAGCCAGATGAAACCCATCAGTTAGCTAATCTACAGTCATGTCTTAAGGACATTAAAAACTGGATGTTTCATAACTTTTTAATGTTAAACTCTGACAAAACTGAAGTCATTGTGCTGGGCCCCAAACACATTAGAGACTCATTATCCAGCAACATAATTAATCTATTCAATCAAAGCTATTCATGGTCAGTCACCATCTTATCTTGAACAGCTCATAGTACCCTATCGCCCATCCAGAACCTTACGCTCCCAGGATGCAGGGTTATTCGTGATCCCAAGAATTTCCAAAAGTAGAATGGGAGGCAGAGCTTTCAGCTATCAAGCTCCTCTCCTGTGGAACTATCTTCCAGTCTTGGTACGGGAGGCAGACACACTCTCTGATTTTAAGAGTAGGCTTAAAACCTTCCTTTTTGATAAAGCTTATAGTTAAGGCTGGCCTATCTAGCCCTTAGTTATGCTGCTATAGGCTTAGGTTGGTGGGGGAACACTCCATGATTCACTGAGCTTTCTTCTCTCCCCCCTCTGACTCCGACTCCTTCTCTGCTCCTGTAAATGTCCATATCCTTACACTAACTTTACTTCTTCCCCGGAGTCGTTGTGCTTTACCATCCTGCAGGTTTTTCTAGGTCGCGGTGGGAGGTGCTGCTGTGGTCCTGCCTGATGCCCCCTGGCCACATTAGGAAAGGAGATCCTGTGACTTGGATCCTAGGCTGGATTTCCAAGTGCAAATCGGGACCCACAGATCACAATGGCTTCTGGATCAATAGACTACACCTGCTTCTGGACCACTACACTTCACATATCCCTGGATTTACAGATTCTACATACTCTTGGACTCAGCAACACCCAGATCTTCCTACATGGAGTACAATGACTCCTGGACCAACAGAGTCCACCTGCGTCTGGATCACTAGACTTTCCATACATCCGGACTCATAGAATCCACAGACTCTGGGACTCATGGATGTTTTATGCATTCTAAATGAACTGTTGTTATCATGTTTTTGTGTTCTGTACAAGTGACATTTATTGCACGTCTGTCCGTCCTAGGAAGAAGGATCCCTCCTCTGTGGCTCTTCCTGAGGTTTCTTATTTTCCCTGTTTAGGGTTTTTTAAGTTTTTCCTCACCCGGTTCGAGGGTCTAAGGGCAGAGGATGTCACATCTGTACAGTTTGTCAAAGCCCAGTGAGATAATGTGTAAATTGTGATTTCGGGCTATACAAATAAAATTTGATTTGATTTGATTTAATGCAAAAACGTTAGAAATCCCACCTGAAAACATGAAAGCTGTGTAGAAGATCATATTTCCTGCCTGTACCGGGTACCCAACTCTCCTCTCCTCTCCGGGGTTAGGAGGGTGGTTCAATATCTCCTAACAGACCAACCGTGTTGTAGCGGTGTATGTCTCCCTCAGGTGGAATTCCTCAGCACTTCACCCTATAGCCCAGAGCCTCTGAATTTACAAGGGAGTGCCCATAAAATTAAGAGGGGCAAAGGAAATCCGACGTCTGCCCAGGCAAATATGAGGGTCTGAGGGCAGAGGATGTCACATCTGTACAGTTTGTCAAAGCCCAGTGAGATGATGTGTAAATTGTGATTTCGGGCTATACAAATAAAATTTGATTTGATTTGAATCAACCACGTCATTAAAACCAATGACCGTTGAACTGAACACTGGTCATCTCACTGCATTGCAGTGTTCTAGAAACCACAGAAAACCTTGAGTCCTGGCAGTCACGTGGATGTAAAACGCAATCATTGACAGGCACATGTACATCACCTGATGGCTGGTCAGCCAGATGTTAAGCAGGCCTCCAGAATCCACAGATCCAAAGGCCCCACCTTGCAACTGACAGGAGTCACAGGATCTACTACCAACAGACACCACAGGTACGCCTCCCAGAGGTCATATGACAGTGTTTTTAGAGTTAATCAAATCAAATCAAATCAAATTGTATTTGTACAGCCCGAAATCACAATTTACACATTATCTCACTGGGCTTTGACAAAACTGTACATATGTGACATCCTCTGCCCTTAGACCCTCGAACCGGGTGAGGAAACACTTAAAAAAAAACAGTTAAGAGCAATGTTTGATCCACAATGAGGCCTCCATGGATCACTTTTTTTTAATGCATGTCCCATTAATCCGTGATCAGATTTGAACGTAGGGAGTTTTGAGTCCAGGTCAACACTTGATACTCTTTATCATGCTCCTTTGGCAGTTTCTGAGCATTGTTCTGCCAAGGGGACCCACTATCATTCGAGCATTCTGGTGCCAAGCGCGTTTGGTGTAGACTGTGTCAAGTGGCATCCGCATGAAAGTCAGAATCAAGGTGTAATGATAAATGTTGATCACTTCAGCTGTTTGTGACTTTAATTTTGTGGCAGATCAGTGTAGATATTTGAAAAATGGGGATAGGAGAGGGGACACCTGCTGGATCTGGTTGAAGGAGAGTGGCTGCTCCGCAATAAATAATAAATATACGGTATATGCTGAACGCAGAGACACAGAGATCGATGCAGGTACTTGTAATCTGCAGAAATGGGAAAAAAATCAGGCATTTTTTCAAGTCAAGGTAGAGACGCTAAGAGCATCTGAAAATCTGATCAAGACGCATTCGCAGTGCACAAAATGCCAACTGCCTTCAGACAACTACTGCAACAAGAGGCTTCTTAGTGATCGCATCCAGCACCGTATTCCAGGCCAACTGCAGGCAGTTCCCAAAGGTAACTCCATGTTGAGAAGTAGCCCAGACAGACAGGAGATTGTCAGACAGGCACTAGTCCAAGTACAGTAAAGGTAATCCAGGAAAGAAAGTAGTCTCACAAAACCAGGAAGACCCGGCACATTCCAACTAACCTACCAGAGACAAGTTCAGGTACTGACAGCGCCTCCTCAGGTCTACGGTGAGAGATGACAGGTGAGAACACACCTGATCAGGACACGCCTAAAGAGACAGGCAGACAGACAGACCGATAATGGAAACATTAAAGTTGGACCTCTTGTGTTTCTGGACCGTGTCTAGTATTTTAATAGAGTTACAGTAATTTACAGTTACTACAGGGGGGAGATGTACTACAGCAGTACTTCAAGACATCACAGCATTAAGTACTACAGCAGTAGTACTGTTATGTACCTGTGGGTCCTCCATCATTCCCTTCAGATCATCCAGACTCCTGCTGATAGCTGACTGCTGCTGGTTACTGCTGGCTGCCTGCATTTAGAACAGACAGACAGTCAGACAGACAGGCAGACAGATAGACAGGCAGGCAGGCAGTCAAACAGAGAGACAGATAGACAGTCAGATAGACAGACAGACAGACAGACAGTCAGACAGACAGACAGACAGACAGACAGAGACAGACAGACAGACAGACAGACAGACAGACAGACAGTCAGACAGTCAGACAGTCAGACAGTCAGACAGACAGGTACCTCAGCCCTGAGCTGAACTTGTGTTCTGCTGAGAATGTTGTGGATCTGTGAAGTGAAGCTGAGCTCAGACTTGAGGACGGGGAGTTTCTCCTCCAGACCTGCCGTCACCTCCTTCACCTGCAGGGGGAGCACCTGGATTCAGCAGATGCCGTGTTTGACGTGTCCACATGAACAGAACCTGTCGTACCTGCTGCAAGCTGCTGGACAGGAACGCCTCCAGGTCGCTGAAGATGGACTCCTCTGTCACAATGATCTCTTTGCTCTCCTCCTTCAGCCTCTTCTGAAACAACTTCACCTCCTCAGGAGCAAAATCACCTCCTTCACTGAACAACCTGCGGGAGGAGAGCACAGTGTTTATGGCTGTATGTGGACGTTTCCAGCCGAGTCCTGCCGATGTTCTGGCTGTTACCTGAAGGAGCCGAGGAGCTGCGTGGTTTTGTTTCTGACCTCCTGCAGTCTGATCTGGGCGGTCCGTCTGAAGCTGGTCTCACGGCGCTGGCAGTGTTTGATGTGTTCATCCAGACAGTCCTGCAGGGCGGCGCTGATGGCGTCCAGCCTGCAGAAAGGGAGGCAGTCATACATGACAACGTGTGGGACAGAGTGAGCTGACCGGAGATCAGCGCTCACCGCTGGCTGCTAGCGGCTGTCAATTCATCGCGCTCCATGTTGGACACC
>KV751408.1:537654-554146 GCA_001698575.1 Mola mola
GCGGGGCATCTGAATGCAGGGCCAGCGTAGGTCACACCCCTGGATGATGTGAATGTGACATCACTGGTGATGTCACAGAGCTCCAGCAGAGAGGTCTCAGCCTACACACACACACACACACACACGTTTGAGGACCACGGAGCAGGTCGGTGGCGCTCGTTGATCCCAACTTCACCTCAGTCAGCCAGTGCGAGAGTGGGGTGGGGTCGCTATCGTTCCGACAGCTGGTTGACTGATTCTCTGCCTCACCAAGATCTGCACAAACAAAGGAACTGGTTCAGACCGGGGAAAACCAGTTACAGGCAGACACGTGACATGGACGGGGACGGACTGACCCGGCACGGCGAGGCTGGTGCATGATAGGTGGAGATCTTGCAGCAGCTCTGCACTCTGAGGACCAACGTCACATTTTGCATTCGCGGATGAGCCACATGACCAGGAAGGGAACATTTTGATCGTTTTCATATTGATGCTGTTATTGTCGGGTCTGCCGTGGTCACACACATCGAGTGAAACCTGCGGGACATGACATCACGTGGTGATGCCGTAGCTGTGTGAGTGTGGTTTCCGTGGTTACCGGTGTGTAGGTGCGGTTGAGGCGGTAGAAGGAGCTGAGGCTGCTGCTGTAGGAGAGGAGTTCCTCCAGACGGACAGACGGGAGACGATCCAGCAGCTGACACTGATCGGAGACACACTCGCTGCAGCTGCAAGCACACAGTGTCAAGGTCACTGAAAGGTCCTTCTGTAACTAATCCCAGGGTTCATCACTCAGCCAGAACCAGCTGGCTCTGCAGTTCATGTGTCCCCCATCAGGTGGCACCAACATGTGCTCTTTTTCGCGCCACATGACCCAGAGCTGAAATCACACGTAGGAACATCTGGCAGAAAGATGAATTCTACCCCCCTGTGGTGACTCGGTACCGTCTCTACATTAGCATTAGCATTAGCATTCGCCCGCGTCCTGCAGTACCTTTGCTTGATTTCCCGCAGGTAGCGAACAACTTTGCCCAGAGATGTTTTCAGACCGTCCTCACTGCTGCCCTGACGGAGTCCAGCCAGCAGGTTGTCCAGACGCACCATCTTGCTCTGACAACAAGCAGCAAAGCATCATTGGAAAGTTTCTCCCCTGCCTGCTCACCTCGATGTGTGACCTCTGACCTCTGCGAGTCGCCGAGGGGAGGCTTACCTGTATGTGTTGCTGCTGTGAGCCTCTGAGGTCGTCCAGCTGCTGCTGAAGTTCTTCTTCTCTCTTCTGTAATCTGTGGCTGTGTGTCTCCCATAGCGACGCTGCTCCTCTCATCACAACAAACACACACCTGCTCAGAGCGACAGCTCGACTGGCCACAGAGTCACAGTGCAGCTGCAGGAGGACAGGTCACATGGACACAAATATGACGTAAACATGGACATTTTGATTCGATCACTGTGAGGTTTGTGGAACTGACATCTAAAGCAGCCAATCGCTCCTCTTCTTGACTCTGGATTCGGCCAATCAGAGTGAGAATCTGTGAGGCCACGATGTTGTTTAGCTCCTCCTCTGACAGCTGTAGGGCTGAGAGTCCCTCCTGCAGGACAACATGTTAAAACACAGACCAAACAATCAAAAAACAGTCAGCACTACAACAGCTACACATCTGCACCTCTATTCATGTGGGCCCGGTTCCCCCCAGCGGGACGCTGAGGACGACTTGAAATAGGACGAAACAGAAAAAGAATCGAGACGTATCCAAAACACCACATCAAAGCCGGCTTAAAGGCTGCAGCAAACACTCGTCACGCAGCGCGGATCTCTGGAGCTCCGCCCTTTAACACGGTGGGAGGACGCTAGAACATGTCCAGACCAGAACCAAACTCAGCGTCTAGGACCAGCACCAGAACACAGCAGTGATGTGGATTACAGCTCAGAAGACGACTCTGAAAGCAGGGACGATGAAGACAGCAGAGGCATGTCGCTTCAACTACCACTATGCCCTCTACAAGTATAAAATGGTAGTATGGGACCGAGGCCAGCTGGTTAGCATGCTAACCTCAAAAGATATCTTGCAAAAAAGAACAAGATTGTTATGAAATTCAGTGAAACATAGTAAAAATAAAGAAACATGTAGTAAATGCAGTGAAACATGTACTTAAAGTACTACTTGTGTACTTTTACCTTACAGTTCTCCACCTCAGCCAGCCGATCCTGCCACTTTTGTTCGTAACAACAACGCAGCTGATGGAGGGAGTCGGCGTGAAAACTTTCTGAACGCACACACACACACACACACACACACATTGTGGATGGTAATGTGGTCACATGGTTGATGCAGATAAACAGCAGGTGGAGCTTTTTCTCCATTCGGTATTTCTGTGCTGAAAATGGTGCTTAGAAACAGAACGGTGACGACGGTTACCGATTTGTTGATTAACAGCTGTGAGCTGGTTGAACCAATCACAGACCAGGGAAGTGGAGCAGGAGGGTGGGGGCAGAGAGCTGCAAAAGAGAGACAGTGTTTTTCCTTCTTGTTTTGATGTGACCATCCAGTTGGTGTCGGTGGGGCGTGTAATCAATAGAGCAAATTAACTCCTCAGTGCCTACTGACACGGGAGCTCTGCCTGCAACGCCTACATGGACCAGGATGCATTGCACGCTTCTATAATATCTCCTGTACTCATACTGACATGTCTCCACTCTCTCCAACTGTACAGAAACAATGACGAAATGTCCTAACATGAGTGCTGCCGTTTTGCAGCGGTGAACGGAGGGTGGAGCCACAGCATCAAGTTCCTGCCTAGTCACTTGCCTACCCAATCACGAGCAGAGTTCTGCAGTCAATCGTGATGTTTAGGGCCCATCGTATACCATCACTAACTAATTCAAACATAATAAAAATGAACATTTGAACGTGTGTCAGCGTGAGAAGAACTTCCTAAAATGACAGAAACCATCTTTGACGTGTAGCTGGTCCACATCCTGCACAATCTGGCGGCGTTCACGAGCTCTACTGCAGCCAGCCACACAGGGGCGATGGTGTCCCTCTTGTGGAGCTCTCCTGCTGTCTTTAACACGGTCAGCGAGAACCAACCATCAACACTGACAGTCCGGTGTCACTGTGATGGACGGCCTGGACCAATCAGAGGACAAAAGAGAGTGTCTGCTGGTCTCACCTGATCCTTGAGATGATGTCACAGCGTTGTTCCGTCAGGGCATTCTGAGTTTGTGTCATCTCCTGAACCGTCAGCTGCACCGAGGACAGTTGCTGCTCCTCCTCACTGCTGCACCACCGCCTGCAAAACACACCGCTCTGAGGGTGTACAAGTACTGCAAATACTGCAAACACTGCACCTGTTACTACAAATACTTCAAATATTGGATCTTTTCGTACAAAAATGGAACTTACAAGAAAGAAGAACTTACAAATAACGCACCTGGTACTACAAAGCACTGGAAACAGCACTGGTGTAAGTTACAAATGACCTCCTCACTGCATCTGATGCGGGACTTATCTCTATACTAGTCTTATTAGATCTTAGTGCAGCTTTTTTTACTCTATATATGCTTCCTGTAGGTAAAATTATTAGAAAGCACTCCATACATTTTCACTGTTATGCAGATGACACACAACTATACTTATCAATGAAGCCAGATGAAACCCATCAGTTAGCTAATCTACAGTCATGTCTTAAGGACATTAAAAACTGGATGTTTCATAACTTTTTAATGTTAAACTCTGACAAAACTGAAGTCATTGTGCTGGGCCCCAAACACATTAGAGACTCATTATCCAGCAACATAGTTAATCTGGATGGCATTGCCTTGGCCTCCAGCACCACTGTCAGAAACCTGGGTGTTATCTTTGACCAGGAGCTGTCTTTTAAATCACATGTTAAACAGATTTCAAGGACCGCCTTCTTTCACCTCCGTAACATTGCTAAAATCCGGCACATCCTGTCTCAACAAGATGCAGAAAAACTAGTTCATGCGTTTGTTACTTCCAGGCTGGACTACTGTAATTCTTTATTTTCAGGTTGCCCTAACAAAATTTTAAAAACTCTTCAGTTAATCCAAAATGCAGCAGCGCGTGTACTGACTAGAACTAATTTCAGAGACCATATTTCCCCCATACTGGCTTCTCTGCACTGGCTCCCAGTTAAATTCAGAATAGAATTTGAAATCCTTGTTCTCACCTACAAAGCTATTCATGGTCAGTCACCATCTTATCTTGAACAGCTCATAGTACCCTATTGCCCATCCAGAACCTTACGCTCCCAGGATGCAGGGTTATTGGTGATCCCAAGAATTTCCAAAAGTAGAATGGGAGGCAGAGCTTTCAGCTATCAAGCTCGTCTCCTGTGGAACTATCTTCCAGTCTTGGTACGGGAGGCAGACACACTCTCTGATTTTAAGAGTAGGCTTAAAACCTTCCTTTTTGATAAAGCTTATAGTTAAGGCTGGCCTATCTAGCCCTTAGCTATGCTGCTATAGGTTTAGGTTGCTGGGGGAACACTCCATGATTCACTGAGCTTTCTTCTCTCCCCCCTCTGACTCCGACTCCTTCTCTGCTCCTGTAAATGTCCATATCCTTACACTAACTTTACTTCTTCCCCGGAGTCGTTGTGCTTTACCATCCTGCAGGTCTTTCTAGGTCTTGGTGGGAGGTGCTGCTGTGGTCCTGCCTGATGCCTCCTGGCCACATTAGGAAAGGAGATCCTGTGACTTGGATCCTGGGACTTGGATCCTACGCTGGATTATCCAGCCTAGCCCATGAACTATAATGACTTCTAGACCAACATACTGTACCCACAATGCATCTGGATTTATAGACTCATGTGAACTCAAACATTCTAAGTAAACTGTTATTATCATGTTGTTGTTGTGTTCTGTACATGTGACATCTACGTCACGTCTGTCCGTCCCAGGAAGAAGAATCCTCCTCTGTGGTTCTTCCTAAGGTTCCTTATTTTTCCTGTTTAGGTTTTTTAAGTGTTTCCTCACCCGGTTTGAGGGTCTGAGGGCTGAGGGGGTCAAATCTGTACAGTTTGTCAAAGCCCAGTGAGATAATGTGTAAATTGTGATTTTGGGCTGCACAAATAAAATTTGATTTGGTTTGATTTGAAAACATGCTGTGTTTAAACCTGAACCTTGGTCCAGGTTCTTGGCCCACCTGAAGCAGTCTATGATCTGGTCAACTCTGCTCCTCTTCCAGCGGTTCAAGCAGTCCTCCCAGTGCAGCCGGAGGAGTGACGCCTGCTGCAGGTTCTCCGTGTGGAGGAGGAAGAGCAGCTGAGCCACACTGCGCCAGTTGGCCAGAACAGACTGATTCAACATCTGGGACAGAGACGGAGTGTGTGAGTAGGAGGTGGAGTGTGGGTTTTGGGGGTCAGAGATCACAGTGAGTTACCATGGCCTCGCTGTGGATCAACCTGAAGATGTCAGATGGAGGTAAAAAGCTTGTCTTCTCCAGCAGATGGCAGCACTTTTTGAGTGCAGCTCTGATCTATAGTACACACATACAACACATATATTTTCATACAAACAGGCATGTTAATGTAGCCAAAGACAATCCAGGAAGTACTCTGCTCATTTTCCTATTGGACCAAAAAAATCCGACTCACCTTGTTGGTTCTTTCGGTCTCAGTCGCCGTCAGTTTATTGTTCAGCTCCTTGAGTCTGATCCTCCTCATCTTCACCTCTTCCTCCACCTCCTCCCAGAGAGCATGCCCCTCCTGGACACACGTACGCACGCATGCACACACAAACATACACACTGGATCTCATCCTCAGCCAGAATCCAAAATGCACTGACATCAGGCCAGATTCACCAGCCCACTGAACGTGTTCCAGGTGTTCATGTGTACCTGCAAACTGACGTGTTCCAGGTGTTCCATTTTGTCCTTCAGGCTGTTCAATCTGAGGTCTGATTCCTGAAGAGAGGAGAGCAACTCCAGACTGATATTTGTCCCCTCAGCCTGACACACCTGAAACACAAAGAGGGCAGTTTACAAGTGTAATATACTGCGTAGTACAAAAGTATATACTACCTCAGGTATATTATATTGTGTAGTACGTGTGTTTATATTACCTGTGCAGTGTCTATGAGCTCTGACTCAAATTGTTTCAGAGTTTCTTCATGCTTTTTGCATTTTTTCTTGGTCAGTCTTCCAATGATGTCCGAGCCCAGATGATCAACCACTGAATGAGAGAAAGAGAAAGAGAGAGAGGATGAAAGGTGGAACTACACTTGTGATTGGTTGTTCCATCAGGTTTTTTCTTTGTAACTCTCTTAGGCTGGTGAGCTCATCGACTCTTGACACTGTGATTGGTGAAAGTCTGCAGGTGAAGTCTGGACGGTTCAATTCTTCTATCATCAGTCAACCTAAAATGGGACTGATTGTGACACTGATCCTTGAGGTGGTCCCGGAGTTTAAAGATACCAACCCACAGTGTCAGGAAGTCTGCTGACATCATCATCCTCAGTGTCCTGCTGCCTCCCCCTGCTGGAGAGAGGACACACCCACCTGACAGTCAGACAAACAGGAATGCTGTTATTCGTGGATGTCCGGGACACGCCCGTCTGTGTGTCTACCTGCTGGTTGGACTGCAGTGTGCGCTGCTGTCCTCCGCAGAGGGACAGTCCGTCCTCGCATCTCTGCGTCCAGCCAGCAGAGACCTGGAGAGCTGAACCTTCAAAACACATACATGACTTTTTCATAAAACTACAGTGGAGAACAAGCACAAAGTGGGATAAAAGGGAAGTAATCAGTGGGTATAGCTACTTCACATTTGTATTTGAGTGCAGTATTTTTACAGTTTGACACCATCCGTCAGAGTTATCCTGAAGTGCCAGATGCCACAAACTAACACTGTTAGCTTAGCTAAGTTAATTAGCACTACTGTAACAACAGCAGTTTCCCGTCAAGTAACCCAACTTAAGCAGCTAACTTTCAGTCCACCAAGTAGCCCAACCTGGTTGGTGAGAGAACCAAGGTGCTGTGTCCCGGTTCAGAACTCGCTTCCTCCCACCGTCAGACCCACCTGAGCGTCGAACAGCTGCCGGGTCGCCTTCCCGCTCAGAGCCGCTCTGCTCTCACACATGCTACCGCCAGTTAGCCAGCTGCTAACAGCCTGTTGACAGACGGGCGTCCGCCAGAGTCACTCCTGCTGCGCCAACTGATTCCTCAGTTCTCCACGACATCACCAAACGTCACCTTTTATGTCTTTGACGTTAAATGAAAGAAAAGCATCATCAAAGAAACCTACAGGTCGCAGCAGCGCCATTAGAAACCAAATCAGGGAGAACTTCTGCTGTCACGTGATATATGAACCCAAGATGGTTACAGAATCGAGTGTAACCGTAAACAAATGGGATAGTGCAAATACTAACAATAGTATAACGTGTAAATGTACACACATACTGAGACATGAGTGAGAGGAGCAGGAAGGAATCCTCGCCTCCGCCCTGAACCCGAACCGGGACGGACTCGGTCCAGCGGTGGATTCCTCCAGGCTGAGCGTCTCTCCGTCTCCGTGGCAACGCGCGCTCCGCCGGAAGCGCCGGACGGAGCGGCACCGGGCTGCGTGTTCGTGTTGGCGAGTTGACCCAAAGCCCAGCAGAATCCGAGAACATCCGGTGAGACTCTGAGATAAAACGCGCAACGGCTGATTTCCAACACCAAACAGTTTGACCTGTAAAAATAATGAGAAGACAATTAAAAACATTTCTGTCACATTTAAAATGAAGTGAACGTGAACGTTGAACGTTTTAACCGTTTAAAAGCGTTTTTCATACAAACTCGTGTCTGCACTTATTTTCCCACCTTCTCTCCCGGGATTCCGGCAGGGAGGAGACCCCCCGCTGGGCGCGCTGATTGGTTGATTAATGGACCTGCTTTCCACTTCTTGTCGCTATGGAGATGCGCTGTTGTTTGAACGTCTGCAGGAGCTCGAGGAGAGCTTTGGGTGGTTTTTGTGAGTGGCGTGAAGATAACGTGTCACGAGCCACATTTTGGAGGAGGGCGGCATAATCAGGCATACCGTAATAATCTCTGTGAGCGCTGGTTGAATAAATTTAAAACTGGTTCGAGACGGGATGTGCCGGACTTTAGCAATGTTTCGGAGGTGACGGAAGGCCGTCCTTGAAATCTGTTTTACGGACGAGTTAAAAGACATAAGACGGCTCCCGGTCAGAGATACCACCCAGACACCACGGCAACCACATCCAGCTTAACGATGTCCAATAGAACTAAGTCCATGAACTCTGTTGCCTCACCTACAGTAAATTGTGGTGACCTTTTCAGCTACAGGCAGCTGAGCTCATGCAAAAGTGGACATTGTGAAGCATTTCAAGATTTAAATGTTCTCATTTCTTAATAGCAAGCAAGTGATTTTAGCTCACATTCAGATTTGAAAGATTTCTGATATTGATGACAGGAAGTTATTCAGAATTACGATGATGATTGGGACAGAAACCTAGTCTTTTTCTCTTATGAAACCCTAGTTTAGCACTGCACATGTCAATATTTTAACGTTTAACTCTTTGTCTGACAGCTTCATTTACCTGTTACTTTGCAGATTTCCGTTTTTCATCCTCTTCCTGTCCAGAGAAAATCACGCGCAGTAGTTTGAAATGGTTTGACTAAGTCTGAGAAGGTAATTTCAAAATTGGAAAATTGCAGCGGAACTACATCAGAGATGTTCTCTGTGTGCATCATATTGTACCGTCACTCGCTACAAGTGTTTGGCTCATCACAAGCAAAGCCGAGCATTCAAAAACATCTGACAGCAACAGAAACGTTCAGCCGCCTAATCGTCAGATCGGATGTTAACCCACTGAGCCGTAGTACATATTCAGTACTTGTCAGTAAACTTTGATGCATCCTTACGAGGACTTTGACAGCGATTCTTTGAGGGATCTGACTGGCTCATTCCAGCACTGGACCTGGAGATGGTTGAGGAAGGGTTTTGTCCGGGAAGTCCCCTGTGAAATACTCATAATCCATGACGGTTTGGAAAAGGTCCATCCAGAACTGGACGGTGTTTCCGCAGGACCCCCCCCAGGGCATCTGTTGGCTGATTGGTCGTGCTGCACCTGTAAATGAAGCTTCCTTCTGTAACCCATGTGGGATGGCAGTTGAAGAAGGAAGAGGAATTGGTACCGTTCTCACAAATATTTATTGTGGCTCCTGCGGGCGACAATTTACACACATCAATTGTCATCATCCGTCTCTTACTTCACATAACCTAAACACACAGAACGACACTCAGTGCACGAAGAAAACAAAACCACAGTCTCTGCACGTAGTTCTGAAACGGGGCAGCCGAGTGGCACCAAACTCGTAACGTAAAATAGTTTATAAAACTTGTTTCAAACGTAAAAAACTACTGGAAACAACTGGTAAGCACATTAGCATTCTCTGCAAACGTTTTACATCACACATTCCAACGGATAAAACTCACATTTACACTGAAAACAACAAAAATACATGGCGGGATTTCCCGGCAGAACTCACCCTCAGCCACTGTGAACGTCACCGTGAGGGGAAGAAGGGAGAGGGGCTACAGAAGCCTGGAAACCTACGGGGGCTCAGGAGGAACAAAAACAAGGCGGAGTGCAGCAACGTGCCCTCCCACAGGTAAAAGGAAAATAAAACTATTTGGCTAAGATAAAATTCACAAACCAAATACAACATAAATATAATAAATAACAAGGGTACATTTTTAACTCTGTGACACTTCCCCCGCAGGATGGTCCGTGCGTGTCCATTGTCCGTACCTGGGTCGGCCACGAGGGTCACCAGGTGTCTGACCTTTGGGTCATGGGGAGTTGTACTGGACTCAACGTCTTGCTTGCCTGTCTTGTTGTCTCCGAATGGCCCGCTGACGCAGGCGTCCGGTTTCTGCTGTTTCCTCCGGGTCCGTGTGGTTCTTTCTTCAGGATAAACAGTTTGTTTTCACGGTCCTGATACTGAGGAAGAATTTCTCTTCTGCGGCTTCACGGTGGCACTGATATCTGCCCTCTGAAGGAACACACTAAAACTACGTTTCTTTTTCATAAACTTAGTGCTTTTTACAACTTTATTTTCATATTTCCACATTTTTCTCGTAAATATCCGACTTTATTCAATTCCCTTTTTTTTTTTTATCATTGTGTCCCTAAAACGCCGTCGTACATCAGAGTAATGAGCGTGTTTAACAAAGTGAATATACTGTCAAGAGTACACTGTATAGTACTGCGCTGCAGTACACACAGTGGTTCGTCATCAAAACGTAGCGTCCTCCCACTGCAGAATTTGCTTAAAACTGTGGACAGAAAAAAAAAAACTGACAATAAAAATCAAAGATGACAAAGTTGGACCCCTGACGTGTCCGTCCACAGGCAGGGATCAAACCACTGACCTCGTGAATCGATGGTTTCGGCAACATGAGATTTAAGACAGATTAAAAATGAAAACGTTCTTATTTCTGTGCTTTGTCTTCTTTATTAAATTGGTGTCAGGAGGTTGTGAACATTGCAGACTGAATGAATAATAGACAGGTTGTCCTCTCGCTGCATTCTGCAGCTTGGCGCCGGTCAACGCTGCATCGCGCTGCTCGATATTCACGCAGGTCAACACCTTCACACCATATTTGTCTGGTTTTGTCTCGTCGGGTCTCATTTCATTTGAAACCAAAACGCTGCCGACAAAGGGGCCTTCACCAGCCGCCGGGTCGCTTCTGTCGTTTACTTCCCGGCTGCCAGGCGCATGTGAAGCAAGGCAGCAGTGTTCAGTATCAGCGCCCCCTGCTGGTTAAAATGTGAATCAATTCATTCAACATCTGTTGCGAACAGTTGAGCGACGATAATTGATTATTATTTTGGGAATCACAGCGACTCGTTACATTCCTCCATCGGAACAGGAGATGTGTGTCGATGAGAGCAGGAGCTCAGAAGTTCATTACAAAAATCGCCTTCATGCTGACATTCTGCATTTGATTTTTTTCTCAACATACTTTCTCACGCTGGTCAAGATTTACCCCCACAACAAACATCAAAAGTGTCCCATGTCCCAGAAAGTTCCTGGATCCACATCCTGATCCAGACCCAAGTTGTCCTAAGATCCTCGTCTGCATGTTCCTCTTAACAAACCAACTTAGGAACTAACATACAGACGGATGGCGGAAACGCGTCTCCGTCAGCAAACGTTGGCCTGTGACACCAGCCCGTCTTCACTCGGAGTCGGTGATGTCGCTGCTGTCGTCAAGGTTACCGGCTGTGTACTCCTTGCAGCAGAGCTTGGACCTGACAGCCCGCTTCCTGTTGTCATGGAGACAAGAACACACCCTGAGTCAGTCTGAAAACTGCTGACGACGTCTCAGAATGTGTTTGAAGATCCAGCTGACCTGCGGTAAAAGAAGTTTGGTCGAGTTCTGAAGGTCCGACAGCCGTCTGTCTGCTCCTCCTGCAGACAGACGGGCAGAGAGAGAGGCAGGTAGACAGACAGACAGACAGACAGGCAGTGAAAACGTGTTGATCAGGTGACCTGCTGCATTGGAAAACATGTTTCATCAGTGACTTGACACTGTAGAGGCGTCATGATTGACAGCTAAGCTCTGCTCCGGATTTGACAGGAGGTGTGGACCAGCAGGAGTCTTTCGCCCTCACTCGGCCATATTGCGTAGCGCCGTCGCTGCATTTACCGAGGCAAACTCCACCCACCTGTGACCTCACTGACAATAAATCCACCATTTGTCATTCAGAGAGATCGCTGACTCACGTCACATGACAGACTTCTGCAGGCGGCTCCGCCCCCACTCCAAATGACATCACCAGAACAAGATGGCCACGCTCAGAGATTGGTAGTGGCGGCCATCATTCTTTGTTTAAGAGGGCACAACGCGTTTCAGAGGGGAACATGTGTTTAGTGTGAGGGGAAATTACCCATGATGCAGCAGTGCTGGGCTTCTGTTCACACGCAGTGACTCCTCCTACAGAAGAGTTATGCTGCTGCAGTGTCACCGCCTCCTCATTCTCCCCCGATGTTCCACTGCGAACCTCCTCACTGCTGCCTGACAGCAGGTCACATGTTTACAGGTCACGGGACATGATTTAAACAGACAGCGATTGGATATCATGTGACATGACTCTGACCTTTCTCTGTGGGCTCCTCCTCTTCCTCACTACTCCTCTCACACTGAGGGAGAAACATGTCATCATTACATTATCCACACCTCCTCCTCCTCCTTCTCCTCCTCTTCCTCACCTGGTGAGTGTTGCAGGTGAGCCTGCGGAGGCGTGTCCTCAACTGTAGTTCCTCCCCCTGTGACCTCAGTAGGAGGAGCTCCTGCCTGTCAGACTGCTCTGTCAGCTGTCTGACCTGCTCCCTGTACTGATCCTTCTCCTGCAGGAGCACGCGCACCTCCTCCTGTTGCTCTGCTCGCAACGACTGAGCCTGAAACACCAACCAGAATCATCATTTCATCACCTCCTCCTCCTCCTCCTCATCGTGTCTCTCTCTCTTATCAACTACTCCTGCTCCTCATTGTGTCTGTTTCTTTGATCGCCTCCTCCTGCTCCTCACGTTGTTTCTCTTTCATGTCATCTCCTCCTGCTCCTCACCGTCTTTCTCTCAGATCTCTTCTTCGTCCTCTTCACTCATCTCTCTTTCTTATCACCTCCTCCTGCTCTTCAACTTGTCTCTCTCTCTCTCTTATTACCTCTCTCCTCCTGCTCCTCACCTTGTCTCGCTCTCTGATCACCTCCTCCAGCTGTCTCAGGGTTTGTTTGTTCTGTTGACGGTACACCCTGGCGTCTCCCTTTAGCTGAGTGCAGCACAGCTCCAGTTCCTCCTTCTCCTCTACACTCTGCACAGACAGGAGCAGCCAAAAAGGATAGGACAAAAATGAGAATTCTTGATTTAACTCAACTCAGCAGAGGTTTCCTCCTCCTCCTCTTCCTCCTCCTCACCCGGGCTCTCTGCTCCTCTGCTCTGTGGAGGTCTCTCCTCAGTCTATACACTGTAGCGAGGAGGTTCATCTGAAGAGGAGTTGGACTGTCCTTTTCAACCTTCAGTTCCTGTTGTTTCTCCTCTTTCACCTCCTCCTCCCTCTCCTCTTTGAGCTCCTCCAGTCTGTTAGGAGTGAACAAGGTCTCCGTGGGCAGGGCCAGACTCCTGCTCTGAAACCACAGATGAATCCAGCGTCAGAGCGTTCCTCAGTGTGCGATGATCTGCTGTCCTCGGTCATCCAACATTAAGATGTGAAATATTAAACACTAAACCCAGAATCTGTCTTTCCCGACAGACCAGAACCCAAATCCAGAACGTTGACCCTGCAGGTCAACAACAGCCAAGAACCCAAATCCAGAACTTTAACCCTGCAGGTCAAGAACAGCCAAGAACCCACATCCAGAACATTAACCTTGCAGGTCAACAACACTTCGACCAGACACTAGACCAGAACCCAAACGCTGCAGAACTGATTCAGTGTCAAAAAGGTGAATCTGTTCTCCTGTCAGGTGTGATGGTGAAGCTGTCACCTCCTGCAGGGGCTTCAGTGTTCGTCGTCTCAGCAGTCGAGTGTGACTCTCGGCCCGCAGCACCGTGTGTTTCAGACGCTCCACCTAAACACATTAACAGACACATAAACAGAGGTCAAAGGTCAGATATTCTGCAGCTATGTGTCGGGGGGCGGCGGCAGCTGACCTCGATCTGCAGGTCTCTGTTGGCCAGCAGGGCGTTGCTCTTCTCCTGGCTCAGGGTGTTGATGTCGGCCATCAGACTGTAGTTGTGATCTCGGAACTGTTTCACCTCCTCACTCAGCCGCTCTCGCTCCTCCCGAAGTTTCTGCACGCGCTCAGTCAGCTTCTTCAGCTCGCGGTCCCTCAGCTGCTGCTGCCTCGACCACATCTCCTGGAGAGCACAGCCGAACACACTATTTTAGCAGTGCAGACCATGTGACGTCAGAGAACTGTGATGTCATCTCTGAAGGCACGTCCCACCTGCTCTTTAGCAACGGAACAGGCCTGCTGGCGACGCCTCCTCTCATCCTGCAGCGCCCTCTGCAGGCGGCTGAGCTCCGACATCAAAAACTGAGTCAGACCAGATTCCCCTGCTGTGTCTGCGCAGACAAGTGGACAGACAGACAGGTGAGCAGGCAGATAGACGAGTAGGCAGACAGGCGAGCAGACAGACAGGCAAACAGACCAATGAGGATGCTGAAGGTCTTGTTGGGCTCCTTCCCAGTGATGCGGCTGTACAGTTGCGGGTAGTCCAGCTCCAGACTCTCCAGGAAGGCTGTGTAACCTTTGACCCCTGTCCTCTGCAGGATGTCCAGCAGGGCTCCTGTGAAGGTCAAAGCCACAGGTGAACAATGCTCCTCCTCTGAAGAAGTGAACCAATCAAAGTTCTCACTCTGGCGTTTAGAGCAGCGACTTGCCGTTTTGAGACTCATCGGTTATCCTCACACCAGCCACAGGGGGTCCGTGTCCTGATTACAGGACCTGTTACGTCATGAAACTGACTCATGTGACTTAGACGTGACCCCTCTGACATCCAGAGTGACTCTGACACGAGCTCATGGACATGTGTTGTACCAAACCGACTTGGTATGACTTGGTTTATGTGCTTACAGTGCAACATGGAAGAGTGCGATCTAACCTCTGCAACTCAGACAAGACCTGGATGATTTGAACACGACTTCTGTGAATCGGCCATGACCTAGAAGACCAGAACATGACCCCTGTGCCCCGAACAAGACCTGGATGACTCAAACACGACCTCTATGACTCGGCCATGACCTGGATGAGTTGAAAACGACCTCCGTGACTTCAATAAGACCTGGACGACTAGAACCTGACCTGGATGACTTGAACCCCCCCCCCCGTGACTTGGCCATGACGTGGAAGACCAGAACACGACCTCTGTGACTTGAACAAGACCTGGATGACTTGAAACCAACCTCTGTGACTCGTATAAGACCTGGATGACTCAAATACGGCCTCTGAGACTTGAACATGACCTTTGTGACTTGAACAAGACCTGGATGACTCTAACAAGATCTGGATGCCTAGAGCCCGACCTCTGTTACTCGGCCATGACCTGGAAGACTAGAACATGACCTCTGGGATTTGAACACGACCTGGATGAGAGCGCCTTCTGTGATTGGATGTTGACATTGTGGTGGACCTATCATTGTTTCAATGTGGACGATGAACTTCTCACCAACTTTTCTCCTCCTGACAATGAGGGCGGGGTCGTTGAAGAGCTGCTCCTCATCCTCAGCATTGATCACCTGACAGCACCCACCATAAAAACAACCAATCAGCAACTAAAATGTGATGAGAGCCATGAAGCAGCAGGAGGCGCAGCAGGAGTACCTGACACTGGCGGAGGTACGGAGTGATCCGTGCAGGTTCGATGGTTTTGATGAGCAGCACCCTGAAGTCGTCCAGCTGAAGCCAGCAGAGGTCGTCCTCGCTCACATCCATCACAAGTACATACACAGTACACACCATATAACGACTACTGTATTCGGCTGTACTCAGTACTGCACAGTACTACACGGGACTACACACCCTCGCTGTCGTGTGTCTTTGTCTTTCTGGTGTTTTCTGAGCTTCTGTCTTTTCTAAGGAACAAATTCTTTCACTTCCTGTTTGATGCTCCGCCCCCTCACACGGTACACATCCGGTACACACAGTATTTGTGTGTACAGTATTTTTACACAGTGTGATTGAGCTGCTATTGTGTGATGTTGCATGTGAAGATTTCTGGTACTGTCAAATTTATTCGTATTGTTGTGTACTACAGTACTGTAAGTACTACATCAGTGTAAGTGTACTACAGTAAAGACCACTGAGTGCCATTTTACACTTTTCTGATCTCATGTCAGTTTGTCGAGTTCTGTTAATCTGAAAGAGGAAGAACCAAGAAATTAGAGAAGTTCCAGAGGGAGTGACTGAAACAGGAAGTGATGTCACAGCCACGCTGGTCAGGGGTCATGGAGAGTGCTGGAAGTCCAACTGAGCTCAAGTGAAATTAAATCAAATCAAATTTATTTATATAGCGCCAAATCATAACATAGTTACTTTAGTTAGAGCAGGTCTAGACCAAACACTTTATAGAATTAAAGAGACCCAACAAAACCCTCTATGAGCAGCACTTGGCGACAGTGGCAAGGAAAAACTTCCTTTAAGAGGCAGAAACCTCGGGCAGAACCAGGCTCGGGGGGGGGCGACCATCTGCCTCGACTGGTTGGGTTGAGTGAGAGAGAGAGAGAGAGAGAGAGAGAGAGAGAGAGAGAGAGAGAGAGAGAGACAGAGAGACAGACAGACAGACAGACAGACAGACAGACAGACAGACAGACAGACAGACAGACAGACAGACAGACAGACAGACAGACAGACAGACAGACAGACAGACAGACAGACAGACAGACAGACAGACAGACAGACAGACAGACAGACAGACAGACAGACAGACAGACAGACAGACAGACAGACAGACAGACAGACAGACAGACAGACAGACAGACAGA
>KV751408.1:555044-592232 GCA_001698575.1 Mola mola
CGACTGCTTTTTTTGATGATTTTAGAAATGAACAGGAGGTTCGATATGGGTCTATAATTAGCCAAGTCAACATTAGGTTTTTTGAGTAGAGGTTTGATAACTGCAATCTTGAAAGTCTGTGGTACATAACCCAAAGATAAGGTCAAATTGATCAGGTCTAGAATGAACATGTTAATGAAATAAATCTCTTTAAAGAGCCTAGTCGGTAGTGGGTCTAAAAGACAAGTTGATGGTTTAGATGATGAAACTATAGAAGCTAGCTCTGAGAGATTCAGAGATGAAAATGACTCCAAATGTAAAATAGGCATTGCAGTAGATTCAAAAGTTGCTGTATTCAATAGAAGATTACTTCCTAATGTAGGTAAGAGCTGATGAATTCTTTCTCTGATTGCTATAATTTTATGTGTAAAAAAGGCCATAAAATCATTACTGCTGAGAGTTAAAGGAATCAATGGTTCAATTGAGCTATGACTCTCTGTCAGCCTGGTTATAGTGCTGAAGAGAAACCTGGAGTTGTTCTTGTTTTTTTCTATTAGTGCTGAGGGTTAACCCTAACCCTAATTTCCGTGACGTCTCCTTTAAGGCAAGAATTTGAGAATTATACCACGCAGCCAGCCTCCTCTGTTTTATTACTTTCTTTTTCAGGGGGGCACAGTATCAAGATTTGAACTCAGTGGGGCCATAGTGCTAATCACGAGGTCATCAACCTGTGCATGGGAGAAGTCCTCAATTGAATTTAGACATGGCATCGTTGCAAATGATGACAGAATAGTCTCTTTAAATTTTGCCACAGCATTTTCTTATAAACATATTCTACAGCCGAATTTATTCCTAGATGCTGTGCAGTCGATTCATGTAAACTCAAATGTAATGAGGTAATGGTCAGACAGAAGAGGGTTTTGAGGAAAAATTGTTAACTTGTCAATTTCAATGCCATATGTAAAAACAAGATCAAGGATATGATTGAAGCAGTGAGTGGGTTCATTCACATGCTGGGAAAAGCCAATTGAGTCTAATAATGAGAGAAATGCAGAACTAAGGCTGTCACTTTCTACATCTACATGAATATTGAAATCACCCATTATAAAGATTTTATCTGTACTGAGTACTAACTCTGATAGAAACTCAGGAAACTCTGATAGGAACTCTGAGTACGGACCAGGTGGACGATATACTGTAACTAGCACAACTGTTTTTTCAACTTTCCAGTTTGACTGAGAGACTGAGAGTGAGGCTTTCAAAAGACCTATAGCCACATTTTGGTCTAGGGTTGATTAATAATCTGGACTGAATTATCGCGGTGAGCGGTGTATGAAGTCCTTAATCTGTGGAGTGGGTGGTGCTGGGTGGCGCTGGGAGCTGTGCTGTTGCGCAGTCTGATGGCAGATGGAATGAAGGAGCCCCCCAAGCGCTTTGAGACCCGTGGCTGTATGAGTCTGTAGCTAAAGATGCTCCTGAGTTTCAGCAGCTCGGCATATAGAGGATGAGAGGGATTGTCCATGATAGCCTTCAGCTTTCCTCTCATCCTCCTCTCAGTCACTACCTCCACACTGTCCAGCTCCATAAACCACAGAGACTAACAACACGAGCTAACACACAGCACCATCAGTGACCGGAAATGATGCGACACCCTACTGTGAAACCGAACAAAGAAAAATTCGTGAAAACCACAAATTTAAGGAAAGCACCGGAGTATTACTTCACTGTCCCCATACATACACAGCTGCCTCACTGCAGGTGTAAATGACTCGTCCACATGCTGCTTCGGTTTACATAGTTTATTACTAAATCATCAGCTCGTAATTACTGAACATGTTTTTACAGGAGCTGAAAAAACAAAACATAATTTAATACAAATTCACCGGTACAGAGCTCTCGAGGTCCCTGAACACACCACAAACCTTCATGCCCCAACTTGAAACTGCCGAAAAACCAGACCGGAGGCCTGTGCTGCGTTTCTGTCCACAAAAACATGACATGATTAATATGATCAACCTTTTAAAAGTCCAGAACCTCCCGAACGAACCTGTTTAATCAAGGACTTTTTGACACAGAACACGTGAACAATGAAATTGGATCCAGGTTCTGCTAGTCAGCTCCAGGCTGGTCCGGTCCTGCTGGCTCACTGGTAAAGCTGCTGCTGTTGGTAATTCCTGAGAAGTGGCTGGCAGGAGCTCCTGACTCGCACAACAGCGAAGACCTCTGAGCAGGAGAAAGCCTCATCAGCAATGATGAAAAGAGACATTTTATTAAGCTTCAATCAGCAGCTGATCTCACCTCAGCTCTCCTCTGTTTTCCTCTCTCTTTAATTTTCTCCAGCCCCTCCTCCTCCTCCTCCTCCTCCTCCTCATCCTCCTCCTCCTCCTCCTCTTCCCCCTCCTCCCTGTTGGCTTGGTGCGTTACACTTTTCTCTGCCGTTGGCTGAATGGTGGCCAGGAGGGCGGGGAGAGTGAAGCAGGATAGAAAGCGAGCCTTCAGCAGCTGGTAGGCGGGATTACTTGAGAAACGCTCTGCCACCAACTGACGCACCGCTACCACGAGCTCTGCCTCCTCTGCCCCCTCCTGCAGGAGGTTGGAGCTGATAGATGGAGCTGCAGGGGAGATAGAACAAACACACCTGAGTATGCACCTGGACACCGAGATGGGGGGCGTGTCTAGTCAGAAAACCGAGGTGGGGGGTCTCTCTGGTCTTTACCTGGTCTGAAGTCAGAGGTGGAGTCTGGCAGGTCTGGCGGCCGATCCGGTGTCACCGTGGTGCTGCTGTCAGGGTTGGCTTGGGTTTGGGGGTGTCGTGGTTCAGACCCTCGACACAGCAGCTGCAGGGCAGATTTAGTTAGAGCTGTCTTGGCACGGAGCAGCGCACTGAGCGTGCTCAGACTGCTGACGAAGGGTGGCAGGTAGGGAAGAGCCACGCCCGCTCCGAGGACCTGTACTCCTCTCCGACCACTCAGCCAATCACAAACTGCAAGCGGAGACTCCAGAAACATCAGGGACGGGTCAAACTTGAGTGCCTCCCTCCTGAGGGGAGGAGGTGCTGCAGGGTCTGCTCTGACCGTGCCCTTATATGGCAGGAAGAGTTTTGGGGGAGACGGTGGGGTGCTGCGGGCCAGTCGGTAGGAGCCAGGGTTGGGATGCAGCATGAAAGCTGGGGGGAAAGAACTGGAGGTGCCAGGGGGCGGAGCAGGAAGAGGCTGTGCTAGATTGTGTACAGGATGGTTTAAGGAGGTGGGCAGTGCGGATGTTCTAGGGGCAATCGGTTGCTGATGAGGAGATGTGGTCGGCTGACTGGCTGCTGGGGCTGGGGACCGGGAGCTCGGCACTAATTTCACCTGCAGGCCCTGGGCCGGAGCTTCTGCTAGCTGGACCATCCCCATATGAGTCATGACCCACATGGACTGACCAGCATGTAGACAAAACCCAGGCAGCGCAGTCTGCTGCTGCATCAGTACCGGAGGTTCCTTTACAGGGTCAGAACTCCGAGAGCGCTTCCTGCAAGGAGAACTTCTCCTCCTCTTAGCTTCAGCCTGGCAACAAAACAACAGGAGTCAGAGAGGGAGGAGACGGACTGAGGAGGAGACAGAGGGAGCAAGAGACAGACTGAGGAGGACGACACACTGAGGAGGAGAAGGACTTAGGGGGACACACACCTAAAGGAGACACACTGAGGAGGAGACGGAGTGAGGAGGACACACTGAGGAGAAGACTGAATGAGGAGGACGATACATTGAGGATGAGACACACTGAGGAGAAGACTGAATGAGCAGGAGAAAAACTGAGAAAGAGACACACTTTTGGAGAACCAAGATTTGAAGATGTACAGGCCACACTTCCACTGAGGATCTGATGGACAGGAAGAACCTGAGTGGTGTGAAGGGTTACTGGGTGGCTCTTGAAACCACCTTGACCACAGTGTCTCACCTTGGCCTTGGCCTCCTCCTGAAGAGCTCTTGCCTTCTCACTCAGCTTCCGAGCCCTCTGTCCATTTGGAGTCCCGCCCACACTGTGGTCATCCTTGCTGCACATTACGCTGGGTTGCCTCTCCAATCTCATTCGTTTCCTCCCTCTGGGCTGGGCTTTATGGGTGGGGTCAGATTCATGGCTATGGGCGGGGCTTGCTTGACTGGGGGTGGAGCCAACATTACCCCCCTTGTGGTTATGACCACTGTGGAGAAGAACAGGAGGACTTAAAGGAGGTGGAGCTAAACTGAGGTCTTGAGTCGATGACACAGTGAGGTCAGAGCCGGCAGGTGTAGACCAGAGAGGAACTGTTGGGGGCGTGGTCTGGGGAGGAGGAGCAGGTACGAAGGTCGGAACAATGTTCTGTGGAGATGAAGGTGATTCCTGAAAGAGCAGAAAGATATCAAACTCTGATATATCCAGTGTAACAGAACCGCTGCTAACAGGATATTCTGCTCACAGAACAGCTGCAAACAGGAGCTACTGCTCACAGAACCACAGCAAACAGGAGCTACTGCTAACAGAACCACTGCAAACAATAGCTACTGCTAACAGAACCACTGCAAACAATAGCTACTGCTAACAGAACCACTGCAAACAGGAGCTACTGCTCACAGAACCACTACAAACAGGAGCTACTGGTAATAGACTCACTGCAAACAGGAGCTACTGCTAACAGAACCACTATAAACAGGAGCTACTGCTCACAGAACCACTGCAAACAGGAGCTACTGCTAACAGAACCACTATAAACAGGAGCTACTGCTCACAGAACCACTGCAAACTGGACCTACTGCTAACAGAAACACTGCAAACAGGAACTACTGCTAACAGAACCACTATAAACAGGAGCTACTGCTCACAGAACCACTGCAAACAGGAGCTACTGCTAACAGAACCACTATAAACAGGAGCTACTGCTCACAGAACCACTGCAAACAGGAGCTACTGCTAACAGAACCACTATAAACAGGAGCTACTGCTCACAGAACCACTGCAAACAGGAGCTACTGCTAACAGAAACACTGCAAACAGGAGCTACTGCTAACAGAACCACTATAAACAGGAGCTACTGCTCACAGAACCACTGCAAACAGGAGCTACTGCTAACAGAACCACTATAAACAGGAGCTACTGCTCACAGAACCACTGCAAACTGGACCTACTGCTCACAGAACCACTGCAAATAGGAACTATTGATAGTAGAAATGTTGCAAACAGGACCTACCGCTAACAGAAACACTGCAAAATGGAACTACTGCTAACAGACCCACTGCAAATAGGAGCTACTGATAGTAGAACTGTTACAAAAAGAACCACTGCAAACAGGGGCTACTGCTTACAGAACCACAGCAAACAGGAGCTACTGGTAATAGAACTGTTGCTAACAGAACCACTGCAAACAGGAGCTACTACTAACAGAAACACAGCAAACAGGAGCTACTGCTCACAGAACCACCGCAAACAGGAGCTACTGCTCACAGAATCACTGCAAACAGGAGCTACTGCTAACAGAAGCAAAAGGGAGCCACTACTAACAGAACCACTGCAGACAGGAGTTACTGCTAACAGATCCACTGCAAACAGGGGCTACTGGTATTAGAACCGTTGCTAACAGGAGCTACTACGAACAGAACCACTGCAAACAGGAGCTACTGCTAACAGAAACACTGCAAACAGGAACTACTGCTAACAGAAACACTGCAAACAGGAACTACTGCTAACACAACCAATGCAAATAGGAGCTACTGATAGTAGAACTGTTGCAAACAGGACCTACTGCTAACAGACCCACTGCAAGCAGGAGCTACTGGTACTAGAACTGTTGCTAACAGGAGCTACTGCTAACTAGGGATGGGTCATGATTTTCGAATATTAGGATATTGTAAAATTTCTAAAAATTCTAAAAGCCAAGCCAATCACTGGTACCTCCAGTAAAATGTGTGTAGCACAGTCTTTCCCACTTGAGGTGAGTAGTACTGCTGCATCCTACAGTAGCCATACAAAAAGCAGAAACATGTAGACGACTGCAGCTGTCAAAAAGTTTTGAGTGGAACCCGTTTAACCACATGGACGAAAATGAAAATCACTGCAAACTTTGCCAGGCAACGCTACCATATCAAACATCCACAACAACTGCACGCGGCAGAAAGTGGGCTGCTGCACACAGATCATCCATCCAAGACTACCTATGTCACCAGACAAAGGAAGTTTGACAGCTGACGTGCAGGACAAACAACAGCATCAGCATTTCTCCAGAACCTCCTGACAGAACCTCATCTCCAGAAGCTCTCACCTCCACAGTCGATTGTCTCCTTCCCAGATCAGCAGGAGGCGTGCTCACAGGCTGAGGAATGAACACAGGCGGCAACTGATGATGCGTGTTAGGACACATGTGAGGAAGAATCTCGGGACGGGTCCGACGCATGGTGGGGCAGTGAGGAGCAGGAGGCGGCTGTGCTCGGAGAAGATCTAGGATCAGGCTGTGCTCCTGGTCCAACACTTGATGCTCCTCCTTCATCTTCCTCTGCTGCAGCATCCCTGCGATGGTTTGTGGGTTTTTCATTCTGACGGAGGTGGGGTCTGGAGGCGGCGCTTGGAACACCACCCCTCTCCTCCTATTCTTGATCATCTCCTTGCAGCCCACAGAGTCCACGTTCATGGTCTGGAGGAGAAGCAGGAAGACGGGGGTAGAAGAGAGCTGTCTCCCCTCGCCTCGCTCCCTAAGGGCGTCTATGGCTGTCCGTCTGGTTCTGTTGGGGATCAGCAGGTTGCCAATCAACGGCGTGATAGCGGCCTGCAGCTCGTATTCCATGCTCCTGTCTGTCGCTCGGCACAGCGAGGCGCTATTCTGGGCCCTCCCCTGGGGGCGGAACTTCTCCGCCTGGCGGGAGAGGTGTGCTCGCAGCTGGTCGGGTGTCACCATCATCAGGGCGCTGCGTCTGTGGCGCTTCTCCCATGGCAGTTTGGCAGGAGGCGGTGCCATGATGACGGATCGCCCGAACGGGCCCAGGATGGTGGAGCGGACGGGCATCCCACTGTGGGCGTCACCAGAAGTGGGTAACTCCACGGGACAGAAGCTGAGGAATGTTGAGGGCTTCGGTTTCTCTGTGGGAGTCCACTCCTCCATCGGGGGGAAGGAGTACAGCTCCTCCTCCACCACCACCTCCTTCTCCTCCTCTACAATCAATTTGGCTGCCTCCTTCATTTTTGTCCTTTTCTCTTTCTTCTCCTCTTCGTCACTGTCCATGTATTCCACCACCATCTCTTCCTCCTCCCTCATCTCCTCCTCCTCCTCCTGCTTCAGCTTCATCAGCCGTCTCCTGATCTTCTTCGAGGCCGCCGAGACCTTTTCCCTCTTCTTCTCTGCTTGGATGCGAGTTGCTGCCCCTTTCCGGGCCTTTTTCTTCTGCTGACAGAACAGAGACACTCAGAACTCAGGCTGTATTTCTGAAAAGTGGGTGGGGCTTGAGGCAGAACACTTTCAGTTCCAGTGTGTTTTAATGCTTTCAGAACAAAGAGCCTCTAGAACAAAAATTCAGAAGGTGAGAACAGGCGAGAATATGTGAGCAGGTGAGGACATGTGAGAAGGTGAGAACATGTGAGCAGGTGAGAACAGGTGAGAACAGGCGAGAACAGGCGAGAAAAGATAAGAACAGGCGAGAAAAGATAAGAACAGGCGGGAACAGGGGTAACCAGCGGTGAGTGGCTGAGAACAAATGTGAACAGGTGAGTGTACCTGAGCAGGTGGGGGAGGTGGTCTGCTCAGTTTCCTCCACTCTCGAAGACACTGACCATCAGTGCGATGAGGGATCTCAGCAGCCATCTTCGCCCAGCGACCTGACACACACACACACACACACACACAGTATCAGCAGCAGATCCGGGACACACACAAAGAGTACACAATTAAAAGTGTGAATTAACGCCAGATTCATTTCACACATTTAATTTCACTTCATATCAGACTAATAGATCCGTGTAAACATAAACACCCGAGCCTGCAGTGTTACACTATGTGTTCCTGTGCTTGTAGTGAGCCATTGCTATTCCATAAGCACTCATTAAATAAATAATTTTAAAAACTTTTCAGTTAATCCAAAATGCAGCAGCGCGTGTACTGACTAGAACTAATATCAGAGACCATATTTCCCCCATACTGGCTTCTCTGCACTGGCTCCCAGTTAAATTCAGAATAGAATTTAAAATCCTTGTTCTCACCTACAAAGCTATTCATGGTCAGTCACCATCTTATCTTGAACAGCTCATAGTACCCTATCGCCCATCCAGAACCTTACGCTCCCAGGATGCAGGGTTAATGGTGATCCCAAGAATTTCCAAAAGTAGAAGGGGAGGCAGAGCTTTCAGCTATCAAGCTCCTCTCCTGTGAAACTATCTTCCAGTCTTGGTACGGGAGGCAGACACACTCTCTGATCTTAAGAGTAGGCTTAAAACCTTCCTTTTTGATAAAGCTTATAGTTAGGTCTGGCCTATCTAGCCCTTAGTTATGCTGCTATAGCCTTAGGTTGCTGGGGGAACACTCCATGATTCACTGAGCTTTCTTCTCTCCCCCCTCTGACTCCGACTCCTTCTCTGCTCCTGTAAATGTCCATATCCTTACACTAACTTTACTTCTTCCCCAGAGTCGTTGTGCTTTACCATCCTGCAGGTTTTTCTAGGTCGCGGTGGGAGGTGCTGCTGTGGTCCTGCCTGATGCCCCCTGGCCACATTAGGAAAGGAGATCCTGTGACTTGGATCCTAGGCTGGATTTCCAAGTGCAAATCGGGACCCACAGATCACAATGGCTTCTGGATCAATAGACTACACCTGCTTCTGGACCACTACACTTCACATATCCCTGGATTTACAGATTCTACATACTCTTGGACTCAGCAACACCCAGATCTTCCTACATGGAGTACAATGACTCCTGGACCAACAGAGTCCACCTGCGTCTGGATCACTAGACTTTCCATACATCCGGACTCATAGAATCCACAGACTCTGGGACTCATGGATGTTTTATGCATTCTAAATGAACTGTTGTTATCATGTTTTTGTGTTCTGTACAAGTGACATTTATTGCACGTCTGTCCGTCCTAGGAAGAAGGATCCCTCCTCTGTGGCTCTTCCTGAGGTTTCTTATTTTCCCTGTTTAGGGTTTTTTAAGTTTTTCCTCACCCGGTTCCTAATAGATCCGTGTAAACATAAACACCCGAGCCTGCAGTGTTACACTATGTGTTCCTGTGCTTGTAGTGAGCCATTGCTATTCCATAAGCACTCATTAAATAAATAATTTTAAAAACTTTTCAGTTAATCCAAAATGCAGCAGCGCGTGTACTGACTAGAACTAATATCAGAGACCATATTTCCCCCATACTGGCTTCTCTGCACTGGCTCCCAGTTAAATTCAGAATAGAATTTAAAATCCATGTTCTCACCTACAAAGCTATTCATGGTCAGTCACCATCTTATCTTGAACAGCTCATAGTACCCTATCGCCCATCCAGAACCTTACGCTCCCAGGATGCAGGGTTATTGGTGATCCCAAGAATTTCCAAAAGTAGAATGGGAGGCAGAGCTTTCAGCTATCAAGCTCCTCTCCTGTGGAACTATCTTCCAGTCTTGGTACGGGAGGCAGACACACTCTCTGATTTTAAGAGTAGGCTTAAAACCTTACTTTTTGATAAAGCTTATAGTTAAGGCTGGCCTATCTAGCCCTTAGTTATGCTGCTATAGGCTTAGGTTGCTGGGGGAACACTCCATGATTCACTGAGCTTTCTTCTCTCCCCCCTCTGACTCCGACTCCTTCTCTGCTCCTGTAAATGTCCATATCCTTACACTAACTTTACTTCTTCCCCAGAGTCGTTGACTAGACTTTCCATACATGCGGATTTACAGAATCCACAGACTCTGGGACTCATGGATGTTTTATACATTCTAAGTAAACTGTTATCATCATGTTGTTGTGTTCTGTACAAGTGACATTTATTGCACGTCTGTCCGTCCTAGGAAGAAGGATCCCTCCTCTGTGGTTCTTCCTGAGGTTTCTTATTTTCCCTGTTTAGGGTTTTTTAAGTGTTTCCTCACCCGGTTCGAGGGTCTGAGGGCAGAGGATGTCACATCTGTACAGTTTGTCAAAGCCCAGTGAGATAATGTGTAAATTGTGATTTCGGGCTGTACAAATAAAATTTGATTTGATTTGATTTGATTAAACAATTGCACAGTATGTTCATATATCATACTTTCATCTTCAAATGATATTCTGGAGGGGTGGATGGCACTGACTGATGCGTTAACTGTGGTCCGGTGTGTATCATCAGTCTGATTGCTGGGTAAAGACAGAAACAGTGCGGTGACACTGGTGCGTGATGCTGCCTGATGGATGCGCTGGCGCTGCTTGGAGGGAAGAGGTTTCAGGGACCACAAAGATTTCCTGGCCCACGATGATGACTAGCCAATACGCCGGTTTAGATTCCCTACAGAAGTGCTCTTAGATCTATGTGCTGAGGGTTTGACAGACTGACCCACTGGAACCGCACCATCCCAGCGCATATACAGGTGTTAATCATTTTTGGGTCTCTGGCAACCGGCTCTTTCCAGCGGGAATTACCTGTCAGGTATGTGTTTGATATGATTACCAATATAAATGTTTAAGTTCCTGCCTAAAGACCCTTTTGGGTATGATATAATTCTGTTAAATTCTAAGCTTGGGTCTGGGATATTGCAGGCTTCCCTGAGCACCATAATGCCAGGATGGATTGGATGGCATTATTAAAATGACCAGTCGATACATTAGGTTTCCTTACACTTTGGTACAAATAAAGGAACTCTTATCTTATCTCTTACTGTGGGTGAACAGGCCAACACTGAGAGGCAATTTGTAGCAAAGTCCGGTTTCCCAAATGTATTCCGCGCAGTTGACTGCACTCAAATTGCTATAAGGGCTCCGAGTGAAAATGAATTTGTCTTTATGGTCCGCACAAATGTGCATACAATCAATTCTTCAGTTATTTGTCACTAAAACATGGTTCTGATGAATTTAGTGGCACGATGGCCTGGCTCAACACATGACTCATTCATCCTGACGCACAGCAGTGTAAGGAAAAGACTGCAGACAGGCGCTGCGCGTGATGGCGGCTCTTTGGTAAGTAAATGAACATTGCAAAAATTCTAACCATTAAAGCATGGTTTATAATTACACATCCCTTACAGCAGTAACAACGTGCTGCCACTTTTATGTGTGATACCACTACTGTGACCACCAAATAAAATTCTTTTTCTTGGCCTCAACCTCACACACGAACACCTCTATTTTGGTCTCAGTGAAATTTCTTTTCTTCTTCCTCTAATCAGCAGGCTCATTTATATGCGTCAATGGTCATGACTTGATGGTACTTTGCATTGACCATTTATGGCTGAATGTGGGTGTGTGGAGGGCGGGACATTAGGCAGATCCACCTGCGCAGAATTCCAGGTGGACTGTGATTTATAAAGGGAAAAATTGCTTGCGGGTCCGCAAGGTTTTATAAATCAGACTACTATGGATCCTACTCACAGTTTTATGAATGAGACCCCTGGTACCTACACTGACATCCAAGCTACCGCTACCGAACCTGAACCTGGGAGAAGCAGAGAGGACCAGCACTGACACAGCTACACATGGCAGATCCAAAAATCAAAGTCCTGTTTCAGAGTGGAGCTTCTGCCCTCACAGATGATCTTTGATGAGAGCCACAACTTTACTTTAATTCTGGAGAGAATTTGACACTGGTGTCTGTGTGTGTGACTCACCGACTCCATATTTCTCCACCAGTTTCAGCAGCAGCTCCTTCTCCTGTGTGTCAAAGGCTCCTTGCTTCCTGCCTGCCTTCAGAGTGTCATAATATCTGCACACACACACACACAGTCATCTCTGCTGTCACATGTTGGTGTCCACATAGTTTTATCCACTTTAGAGAAGAGACAGTTGAGACTGAGTCTGGTTTTGAGGTACTTGTACTTCATCTGAGTACTATCAGAGGTACTGAGCTACATTCATCAGATAACAGTTCAATGATTGAAAAGACAGATGGATACCACTGGTTACGATAACCTGAGCGCCGTCAATCAGCTGTTGTGATGGAAATTTCTATTTTATACTATCCCTATGTATCTTCATATAACCTTTTGCATTATTGTATCCTCAGATGATGTTTTGTACCCAAATCATGTAACCCTTGTATAACCTCTCATGCTGTTGTGACCGATTGCTCAACTTTGGAGATTCACACGCTTGCAGGTGTTATTGTTATCAACATACCACCTGGGAACCGAAGGAGCTGACCTCGAGATGCCAGCCTCCCTTTCCTGGATGCTGATTATACGCAAAGGCGGTTATCTGCCCATAAATAAGTAGTCCATAAATAAGTAGTCTGACAAATCTTGAGAGTTCCATAACACACTTACTCTATTCTGTTTGATGTCACATGTATACTCACACGCATCACACATAGACACTCATTCATTATCACACATAAATACACCCCGGCTCCAAACACTCGACGGAACACTCTGCTCTCAGCCCGCTGACTGTAGACCTGTTTCCCCTTGTGCACTTGGCAATAAACTGTCCAGCTTGCAACTGACTGGTCCGAGTCTTCTGGTTCTTTCCTCTCCTACAGATTGATCTCAGCTCAACCTAGAACAAACCGACAACTAAAACGCTTGTGACAAAGCCTCCGTCACACTGTCACCTGTCTCTGCAGGCGCCGTCATGACGACCAGGAACTTCCATCCTGATCTTCCACCAGTCTTTCTCTCCATGCAGAGCCACGGCCCGCAGCAGCAGCTGAGACACAGACAGGTTGGGGGGGTCAGGTGGTGACAGAGAGAGAGAGAGAGAGAGAGACAGGTTGGTGGGCAGGTAGAGAGAGGAAGACAGGTGGACAGCAAGAGATAGACTTTTTTTTTTTTTTTTACACTTTTTAAAGAAAACTTTTATTTACAACAACTTATACAATTCAAAACATCTTTTCTAAAACCATGTCGAGAAACATCAGTAGGCAGGACTGTGTTGTTGCAGGTGGTGGCACCGCCCCTTCTCCTACCTGGTCCTCCTCTTTGGTCCAGGGACCTTTCCTAAGACTTGGGTCCAAAACCTGGTTCCACCTGTAGATCAGCTGATGCGGGCCACGACCCTCCATGAAGTAACTCACTGAGAGACAGACAAACAGGACAGGAACATGGGAATTCAGTTCAGTGCACATTATGATCACACAGTTAAATATGCAACGGAACGTGTGCTTGAAAATTTCATCACACTGTGAGTATAATGACAATGTTTTTAATTCTGAAGCCACTGCCTCTGATGTAATTTCCCTGTGATGGCATGACTCAGAGTGTGATATTGTGTCGGAGCATGACTTCATCACTCTGTGTGTGATGTCGCGACGGAGCGCGACGTCATCACTCTGTCTGTGATGACGCGACAGAGCGTGACATCATCACTGTGTGTGACGCCGTGACGGAGGGTGAGGTCATCACTCTGTGTGTGATATCGCGATGTGATCACTTTGTGATGTCAGGACAGAGAACGATGTCATTACTCTGTGTGTGATATCGCGACGGAGCGAGACGTCATCACTGTGTGTGATGTCGCGACGGAGGGTGAGGTCATCACTCTGTGTTTGATATCGCGACGTCATCACTCTGTGTGTGATGTCGCGACGGAGGGTGAGGTCATCACTCTGTGTTTGATATCGCGACGTCATCACTCTGTGTGTGATGTCGCGACGGAGGGTGAGGTCATCACTCTGTGTTTGATATCGCGACGTCATCACTCTGTGTGTGATGTCGCGACGGAGGGTGAGGTCATCACTCTGTGTTTGATATCGCGACGTCATCACTCTGTGTGTGATGTCGCGACGGAGGGTGAGGTCATCACTCTGTGTTTGATATCGCGACGTCATCACTCTGTGTGTGATGTCGCGACGGAGGGTGAGGTCATCACTCTGTGTTTGATATCGCGACGTCATCACTCTGTGTGTGATGTCGCGACGGAGGGTGAGGTCATCACTCTGTGTTTGATATCGCGACGTCATCACTCTGTGTGTGATGTCGCGACGGAGGGTGAGGTCATCACTCTGTGTTTGATATCGCGACGTCATCACTCTGTGTGTGATGTCGCGACGGAGGGTGAGGTCATCACTCTGTGTTTGATATCGCGACGTCATCACTCTGTGTGTGATGTCGCGACGGAGGGTGAGGTCATCACTCTGTGTTTGATATCGCGACGTCATCACTCTGTGTGTGATGTCGCGACGGAGGGTGAGGTCATCACTCTGTGTTTGATATCGCGACGTCATCACTCTGTGTGTGATGTCGCGACGGAGGGTGAGGTCATCACTCTGTGTTTGATATCGCGACGTCATCACTCTGTGTGTGATGTCGCGACGGAGGGTGAGGTCATCACTCTGTGTGCGATATCACGACGGAGCGCAACGTCATCACTCTGTGTGTAATGTCGTGACGGAGGGCGAGGTCATCACTCTGTGTGTGATATTGCGATGGAGCACGACATCACTCTGTGTGTGATGTCGCGACGGAGCATGATGTCACCACTCAGTGTGTGATGTCGTGACGGAGAGTGAGGTCATTACTCTGTGTGTGATATCGCGACGGAGCGAGACGTCATCACTGTGTGTGATGTCGTGACGGAGGGTGAGGTCATTACTCTGAGTGTAAGGGATGAAGTTTCCGATCCTCATCTTGTCCACCAGCTCTTTGAGCAGAGCGTCTTCAGCCGGTGTCCAACTTCTGAATCTCAATGAGTCCGAGACAAAACGCTGGAACGTCTGGAGACACAAGAAAGCCGTCCTCCCCGTCTGAGAGACAGACAGGTGGAGAGAGACAGTGAAACAGAGAGCAAGAGAGACAGACAGACGACACAAAGACAGGAGCTCCTCGTCCTCACCCCCAGCTCTGCAGCGATGCTCTCCCAGTGTCTGACCTCCTGCAGCTGCTGCACCTCCTCCTGATTCCACCGAGACTTGTTGATGGATGGGTGGAGGAAGTTCTGCCAGAAGCTGCGGATGTCCTCCGAGTCCCTCGTTCCTTCAAACTGGGGAGGGGAGAGGAAGAGACACAAAGTTTTCCTGGACAGCATTGTGTGATTGGTTGTGATTGGTCAACTTCACTTACATCAACATTAGAGATTTTCTGCCAATCGTGTTCTTCATATCGATCACCAATCAGATCGTCCTCTTTCTTCTCTCTGACCAATCAGACAGACATTTTCAACATGATCCCCTTCAAAGACACACTGAAATGACTTTACCTCACCTTAAGCTCCTGTGTCGCCATAGAAACAGACAATGAGGACACACTCACCTGAGCAGGTCGATCTCTCTCTCCAGACTGTCGATCTGCTCTCTGAGCTGCTGCCTGACTGTCTCCCCAGCTGACGACAGCTGGCGACTCAGGTAATCCACCCTGCAGAGAGACAGCGTCCAATCAGAGCCAAGCGCTGTGACATCACTGAGGAGCTGTCAGTCACTGTGATGTCACTGATACTTCAGCACTAACACTTTTACTGCTGCTTCTGAGGTACTACTACTACAAACAACGATGATGGAGGAGATGATGAAGTTTACTTGGACAGTTTGGGTTGTATGAGTCTCCTCAGACCGTCTCTGGCCACCGAGTGGATCAACAGAGTCTTCTGCCAGCTCTCCCCTGAAAACACACACACTCGTGTCACTAACAACGTACATGACAATAATATGAAATCAGCCTGCTTCAACAGGACAGAGTGGTTCTTGAACAGGTTCTGGTTCTGGCTTATGATTAATAATCATGTTTCCACCCAGCAGTATGGTTCACTTCAGTTGGGTACGGTTACAGGTGTGCATTTCCACTGGCGACCGTGTGGGCGGGGCCTTATGGGTGGGGCCTGGTGGGCGGGGCAGCCTGACCGCTTCAGCGACGACAGTAGTGTGACATCATAGGACGCGTCACTGTGTGTCCCGAGGAAGAAACCGTAACAACAAGCAAAGGAAACCACGGAGGACATCCAGCCTTTCCTGTTGTTTATCACACAAAGTAGACAGGCTCTGCCTCAGAAAAGGCTGCGCGCCGCCAGGAGAGAGACGGCCTAACCGGCGCAGCCAAGCAACAATTCTGTCCACCAATCAGCGGACTGCAGTGGGCGTGGCTCCGCGTTGTGGTACAGTTTAGCTCTGCTTGGCACCCCAGGTGAAGGGTGACAAAACGGGCACGCTACGGTTGGCTTTTTAAGGGGACCATTCACAGCTTTTCACAGCAACGCTGCATCCGGTACCAAGCCGAATCAAACCGAACGACTTGGTGGAAATCACGCGTGTTGAACCAGCAGAAGACGTGCTGATTCTGCTGACGTGGACAGAACTTCCTGTCCACATGAACCAAGATGAGGATCGGGATGATGGTGTTCGTCATGAAGACAGAGGTGACTCTCGTGATGTCACTGACTTAACATCCACATGTCTACACATGTGACGCACTGTGACCAGCTTATTTAAGATGTTTTTGCTGTTAGCATGTTAGCCAGGTGTTAGCAGCGCGCTGTATCTGCTTCAGTTTGTGTTAGCTTGGCGTGCTACACTGACAGTCTGACAGCTACTGTAAGTCTGTCCACCGCCTCCAACAGGTCTGCGTCAGCTTCAGACCGATGGTAACAGAAGATCACTTCCTGTTTGTGTTGTTTGTGTGGCCAGATTTACTGATGTGCGTGATTTGCATTCTTACATCGTTTTACTTTCATTTTGTTGTTGTCGAGGCAACCTGTCATCCTGCTGGTCCTCTCCTTTGTCTCCTGATTGGCTGGGGGGCCCTGGCAAAAAACACAGCGAGTCACGGGTCAACTGTCTTCGGTACGACTGTTACTGTCTGGCCCAATGTCTGGGTGTCTTACCAGTCCTGTCAGTTTGTCTTTGAAATACGGCTTCAGGAAGCGTCCCAGGAACATGTTGACTGGCAGCTGGCAGGAAGAGGGTGGGCACTGTTCCCTGGAGGGGTCTTTGATTGGCCCGGACAGCTGAGACACCACCTCCTTCTACAGAGAGAAAAAACATTAAGTCCTGTCTGTGGTTCTGTGTCGGTACTGACCTGCCGTCTGCGGTTCTGCGTCGGTGCTGACCTGCTGTCGTAGGTTCTGCGTCAAGAGTGCCTCGAGTTGGTCCAGAGTTTCCTGAACCACCTGCTGGTAGACGAGGTTCATCTGAAGGCAGGACTCGGCTGACAGAGACAGACCCAGCTCACTCTGAACAGACAGACGGGCAGACAGACAGTTAGACAAACAGCGACCTGTCTGAGGCTGTTGGAGAGCTGATGTTACTGACCTCCTCACTGCTGCAGCTGTCATCATCTGAAGAAAACAACACACATGAATCCGTCAGCTGGTTTCTATGGACACAGACAGAGAGACAGGCAGACAGACAGCTACCTGATACGCAGATGGGACCGTGCCGTCCCAGGACGTTCTCCAGGTTTTGGATCTCCTCCTGGATCTTCTCTCTCTGAGCCAACAGACCTGCTGCAGACTGACAACAACAGGAGATAACAGCTGATAGCATCAATAAGTGATCTCTGATCCATAACTACATTAATTAATGGCCAAGAAGCATTTCACCTCTTGTCCGAAAGGACAAGAGGTGAAATAGCTTAAAAAAACCAAAAAAGGAGTCCAGAAGCCTTCAACTGAAGCAATTAAGACTACCTCAACCTGGATGACTGAGAACCTGCACATTAATGGCCTCTCTAATCTGCTGACTCATCACAGTTGCACACTGATGATGCAACGAGCTTCAATCACATCAAGCGCGCACACACACACACACACACACATACAGACGGAACATCAGCAGACCTCCTGAGTGTGTGTGTTACCTGTGCCGCCTCCTCCTCCGTGTCATCAGCATCTGATTCATCATCTGGCCACAGAGACAGGAGACAATGTTGACAAGTGACAGACATAGTAAGAGGTGGACAGACAGGCGGACGGAGAGACGGGTACCTGTCTCACTGCTCAGCAGCTCCAGCTCGGCGTGTGTCACAGACAGGCTCTGTTCCAGCTCCTCCACCTGTCTCTGGATCCTGTCTCTCTCTGCTGACAGAGAGACTGACATGTCTGCGCGCAAACACGCTCACGTCACACTAATGCTGGCAGGATGTTTGTCTATAAACACAATCACAGTGTCGATATGGAACCTGTTCATTGAAGTTGCCGCTCAGCTTCAGACTGTTTTCTCTGAGTTTAGGCTTCACCTCCGATTGGCAAACACGAACCCTCAGCTCCTCACTCAGCTCTTCACTCATCTCTTCACTCACCACCTCACTCAGTTCTTTACTCAGCTCCTCACTTGCTAACATTAGCGGCTAACATAGAGTCAGAATTGAAGTTTTTTGACCTTCCGCAGCTTCCGTCTCTCCTCCTCCGCCCGTTTCTTCAGTAATTTCGCCGTTTCACCGTATTTTTTGTTGTGCTTCACTTCATTTCCCCTTGTGTCTCTACTTTCTCCATCCACGCACCGCGAGCTCCAATCAACGCAGGGCCGTCGTTTACATATTACCCAGCAGGCTGTGCGGTGGGACCACTTCCTTCTCTTGCATCCTAGTGGTTCGCTGCTTCACGTTTATTTCCAGTTTCAGTGATATAAACTCGTTTTTTGGTAGTCAAACCGAACAACCTGTCAACCCGTCCGCCCGTTTTTTCCTTCCCCACGCTTACTTCCGGCCACCGCGGTCTTCGGTTCCACTCATGAGAGCGTTTTTTTTTTTTTTTGTTTTTTGTTTTAAACCTTATTTCAGGATACAGATTAAAGAGGCACAATAAATATTTCAAATGTGATTTAATATTTGAATCAGACATTAAAGTAGTTTCATAAAAAGTCAAACATTTTTTATAATTAATCCTGCTCTCCTAAAACATTTTGCTGTCAACAAACCGAACATTAACCACCATCTGAGTCTGGACTGAGGAGGACAGGAGTGTGATTGACAGGAACAAGTTGGACACTTTGTTCTGGTTCCGTTGAAAACATTTAGTTTATTTTTACTTTCTGTTTTAATAAAAATCAAACACATATTTTGGCAGTTTAAAGCTGCAGCTGATCTGGGTTCAGGTCCGAGAGCCTGGCTGGTCCAGTTTCAGATCTGTAGGTTTGCGAGCTGCCATCACATGGACAGGAAGTCTACATAGAACATTCTCAACCACTCAGTGTTCAAACATAAAGCACAGGTCTTTAGTCAGGCGTGATCGTAACAGGAAGTGACACAACTGATGTTGCATGTCAATGGGAGGGTAAACTGCTGTTTGGTTCTCTGAGCTGATCCTGGAGCTGTGAACACAGCCTGAAGCTCCTCCTCCAACATGACGACTTCTGTGACATCACAGACACGCGGTCTCCCTCTCATTTGTTGTCTGTCTGTCTCAGTGCCGGCGGTAAAGGATGTCCCAGGAGGCTCTCCACTTCAGTCCCTGCAGCTCATTGGCTGACAGCTCTGGGCTGCCATAGGTCAAAGGGCAAAGAGTTCGATATGACAGGAAGACCGCCATCAGCGCTGCCAACATGCAAACACACAGCGCCCGCCGGTGTGAGGCCTCGCTGCAGAAACACACACACACCAAACAAACATGGTTAGACATGATGTCATGTGTTGTCATGGCAGCCAATCACAAGCCTCATCTGACCACTGTCATTCATCATCAGTGACAGAAGAGATGCAGCGACACCTGCTTGGGGTGACATCACAAAAGTCACAAGTGTGTGTGTGAGTGTGAGTGTGAGAGAGAGAGAGAGAGAGAGAGAGAGAGAGAGAGAGAGAGAGAGAGAGAGAGGCAGTACCTGAGCAAGTGTGTGTGCATGTGCTCCAGTAGGGCGGGGCTCAGCACATACAGGTAGCAGAGGGCGGGCAGGTAGTGGTATAGGAAGAGAGTTTTGTCCATCAGGAGGAACGGGACAAAGTTCACCAACCAACCACCAACACACACACATCCCAGACACACAAACTGACGCCACGCAGCTGGAAACACACACAAGTAACTCCCTTGGTGATTCGTTAGGCAAACATTTTCTCAACATCAGCTGAGCATGTGTGTGCCGGTACCATCAGGAAGGTCTTTGAAGCCCCTCTTCCTCCTCACCAGGTAGACAGCTGCCAGCAGCTGATAGGCCAGCAGGCTAAGGTTAGCCACGCCCCACGATACTGGGTTACCAATCAGATGGATCTGAGCCTGCATCACAGACACCCAATCAGAGGACAGGCCAATAGTTTGAGCGTGTGCGAGTGTGCGTGTGTGTTACGTTGGTGGAAGAGTGCAGCCAGTATGCAACGTTGGTTTCCATGGTGATCCATTCCAGGGGGGAGGAGCTGTATTTGTGTTCAGAGTCGTCCTGTTTCACTGTCAGCATCTTCCACTGCCATGACAACACATGACATCATCTCTCTGCTGCCATGAAAATGCAATGCACACAACAAGCGGATCCACGGAGGGGTAGGGCGTGGCCTCTGTGGATAACGTGATGACGCTTTCACTGACCTACCTGAAGTTCTAAAAATTTGGCCCAGAAGGATATTTTTCTGCTGACATCAATGTGAGAGGGAGAATGGAGCTCTGCTTCCCTCTCCTTCTGTTCCTGACCTACACACAAAAACACGTTTAGCGCACATGGACTCTGAGCGACACGATGGCACGGCCCAGTAAGGTCACAGGTCCGGAACGCACTGGTGCCATAGCGGTGCTCCTCCACCGTCCAGTCAGAACTGCTGCTGTGAGCTTTCAGCAGTTTGTCTGCGACCACCTCCAGCTGACGGAAGCCCCACTCTGGAAGAGATACGCCACTCAGCTACACACGCACACACACACAGGTCGTCAAGCCTTCAATACGCTCACTGACAGGAAACAGCTGCCACACGGTCACTTCCTGTTAGTACCCGGAGGACAGCTGACGTGTTGACATGGACCAGTCGGACCTCAGACAGTATTGTCTTCCATGAGTCTGAATCCGCCTTCCTGTTAGAGATGTCCTGAACACACATGCAATCATGTGACTGTCCTCTTAATGATGACATCATTACCATGAAAACATGACTCAGCTGTTTGTTTACGGCATGCTCTCACCACTCGCCACAGGTTCTGAGGCGCCATGGAAACGTTGAAGTCAATGTAACCCGACACCTCCTGAGCATGAGGACTCATGGGAGCTGCGACATCATGACTACAACACACACAAACACACATATAGCATGGAGTGTCACTATGTTGGACTGTCCCTGAACACAGTGCATCAGTCAGCTGATCACCTGTTGAGGAAGCGTGAGGTCATCCCATGAAGCAGCTGGATGACGTCACCATGACGGACAGGTCGCGGAGGACTGCTGACCGCCAGCTCCTGTCTGACACACGTACAGACAAGTCAGACTGGGACTAAACTTCCCGGCCTGCCCTTGGGCACACAGGCCACCTACCTGCCAGGATCTTTGATGATCCACCAATTGTTGACATCTTTGAAGGGGTAACAAGTTACCTGCTGCTGATGAGAGCTGCCCCTGCCATTTTCATACCTGAATACGCCCACAGGAAACAGGCAGTCATGTTACTCTGGCGTCATTACATCGGCATGGTGTCCTGATTGGCTGCTGTGTCATTGGCACCTGATAGGGTAGTTTGCCTTGTGTGAGTGGAGCCAGCAGGGGACTGGCTGGGAGGCGGAGCTTCTAAGAGTCACCTGACTGCCATAAGCAACTTCTAGAGGCTGACCCTGAGTGATCCTGGAGAGACCGCCCTAAATGATCGATCAATCAATCAATCAATCAATCAATCAATCAATCAATCAATCAATCCATGTGTTACCTCCAGGGTGGCCTGAAAGGCGGGGCTCATCAGTTGGTCATGTGGTCCACTGCGACGCAGAAGACTCAGGTGAACGTAGAACCAGAACACATAGAGGAGAACTGGAACCACCAACAGACACACAGCTCGAGACACACACTGCAAACACACACTGAGCTACACACACACACACACACACACACACACACACACACACACACACACACACACACACACACACACACACACACACACACACACACACTTAATTGTCCAGTTTTGGCCGAGCGTCTGTGAACGCAGCACTAAGAGAAGGTTGATGTTTCAGGACCTCTGTAGAACCTGTGTTTGGTTTCTTTGTTCCGGGCTCTATTATCTGACACACTAAGGTGAAAATGATCAGTGATCAATAAACGGGTGATTTAGAAACACGTAGGCAGGAGTTAACCCAATGACCTAAACATATGTCCACTTCCTCTCACTGTACAAAACGAAGCGAAAACATCCTGAGCTGAACACAGATATCTTGTGGCGGTGATATTCGGTAGAGTCTGTGCAGTAGTGATCAGTCGGTGGAGCCGTAGTATTTAGGTACTGTCCATTCAACCACCTGTTCAATTCTGACGCTCAACCCCCTTTTATAACATCAGTAACTAATTCAAACCAACCCGATGAGAAAAATTAACCCTTGAACATAGTGTGTTAAGAACGACCTAAAACGACAGAACCCATCTTTGGGAAACATTTAGGAAAATACTCGGTGTATCTTCTTGAGAAGGGGAACCAGCACCACAGTCTGCCTCTGTGGATGCACTGTCCCTGATGTCCACACAAGGGACAGCTCTACAACATCCAGAGCCTTGAGGAACTCATCCACTCCTGGCTCACTCCCACTGCAGAGCTGTTTAGCTACCTCAGCGATGGGAGAGCCCATCTTTGTGTCCTCCAGCTCCGCCTCCTCCACAGAAGACGTGCTGGTGGACATTTATCCGACGCGTACTTCCAGTTTCTGGTGAAGCCCATCTGCTAACATAGAGGGGGAGGCGCTTATGAGCTTTACTGCAGTCAGCCATGGGGGGGGGTCCCAGACAGTTTGGCTTCACTTTCTGAGGAGTTCTCATGTCAGCTACATTTGTTTACAGTCAATGTTTCAATGACGGAGCCCAAGCATCTGGCGTGACCGTAGTTACGTATCGAGTTAGCATTGTAAACCCGAACGTGGAAAAACGTCACAGAGGTTACTTCAGGCCAGGGGCTCGGACTCCAGAGCTGCATCTGGACAGTGAAAGGTTCACCCTGTTTCTGCTCACTGAGCACGTTCAGTGTGAGTCTGGACTCACATGACTGACGGTTTGGTCTCCTATCAGATTCCAGGTGTGCCGAGAGGCCACGCCCAGCAGGAGCAGGTAGGAGAACAGCCCCATGTACTTCACCCTGAAATACACACACAAATAGAGTATCATATGTGCATTCTGCTGATCTCTAACTATGTTCACTGATCTCAGTGCAGCTTCTCACCCAACAGCAGCAGCACAGGAGGCTCCAGAGAGGAGCAGCCAGCAGAGCCTAAAGCAGCTGAGGAGGACACACAGACCATGTTTAGATCACAACAGCCTGCATGCGTTCACATGACAGTGAAAAAGGTCTGTGCACACGGATCCACACTGTGTTAGCTTTACATATGAACAATATGAGCAAAGTAAATGATCTGCTGATCACCTTTGTAGTCTCACACAGAAAAACATGACTTCTTCTGCTATCATTACTGTGTGGTTGTGTTTTCAGGCGTCTAAAAGGCCATCATCATGTAAAGCCACAACACAACAACAGTTCCACGTATTGAGCCCCTCAGAGTCAACCTGACAAGTGAGGCCACACCCCCAGAGAGGTAAATGTTTTCTGCTCGTGTTGATGTCTCACCTGTTGGGGGCGTTGTGGAAGCGAAGGTAGGAGAGGAAGGCCAACAGCACGAAGAAGATGAGGACAGACTCCAGCAGCATGAAACGAGACTGGACAATCAGAGCGTTTTCTGGAAAAACACGACAAACAGGAAGTGCTTTAAACTCACCTGGGCCCTGAACGCCCTACGCTCAGTTTAGTTACAGCATGCAACAGTAGATGTCAGTTCAGCTCTTACCCAGCAGCAGCAGCAGCGAAGCTCCCAGAGCCGACAGGTGAGAGAACCTCAGTTCCAGAGTCAACAGGTAAATCAGAGGTACGCAGAGAGCTCCACACACAGCCGGCAGCACCCGCAGATTCCACACGCTCACACTGCTGGGGTATTCTGTACAACAAAACAAACACACCCACGCTGCTGGGGTACCCTGAACAATGAAATAAACACACCCACGCTAATTTTGAAAACAGTTCAATCCAGAAAAAGACGGTTCAGATTGGTTGAGACGGTCTCACCTGCTCCGATTCTGTTCCACACAAAGTTCCCGTCAAATCCTCCCATGTATGCTGCAAAACACGCACACAGTCAGCCAGGGTCACACACACAAACACAGTCTCATGAGGGTGTGATTGTTATGGGAACTGACCTCCAAGTGCCAGGATCATGTGGCCCAGCGGTGGACCGCTGTCGTCGATGAAAAACACTCTCTTCATGTAGAGAGACACAAACTGACCGTAATACACCTCATCGAACCTGCGCGCACACATAGGCACAGTGATGTCATTGTGTGTGTGTCTGAGAGGGAGCAGGTTGACCAGGTGTCAAACACACTCACACCACGGCGCCAGGGTAGCTGAGGCAGCTCAAGCGGGTCCACAAGGCCAGCAGGGTGACCAGCAGCAGGACCAGGTCCACCTGAGCCGTCACCACCAGGGGGAACTGCAGCCACATGACAGACCCCTGCAGGTGAGACAGAGTGCCATGTGAATAGGGAACACGAACCAAACCGCATTCTGTTCACTCCATTTTCCCACAGTGGAATGTTGTGCGCCAACAGGGCCGCCATGTTGGCACCTCAGGGGTTCAGGAGGGCCACCCTCATTAAAATACTAATGGGCTATGACGTCACACTGTACGTTGTCACGATGTACTGCTGCCACCCACTGGCCATTTGTGGGATGTTTTCCTCAACATTCAACTATATTGTGACGGCCGCATAGCGAAACTGCTTCGCCCTGTATGCTGGGTACCTGCGTTTTGTCCTGCAGAACCTTTGCTGGGTGGAATCAGGGGAACTGGCTAAATTGGGAGCAACAAACACTAGTGTGACGCTCCAGCAGCAACATGCCCTGCCATTTTTTTTGGTTGTCCTTAGTTTCTTTAGAGCTCTACACTTCCAACGTGCACCACAGATTGATCGCCGCGGCCGTGCACCTGCACACACCACAGATTATTCACACCTCATCCTCAGAATTATTAGTAGTAATTTGTTGTTGGCTCTATTAAATATTTGTTAAAAAACCTCCATTATTCCGTGTACGTCTCCCTCCGTCGTTGCAGCCTGTGAGCCGTCGTAACAAAAGAACTGTACACAAAAACATGTCAGTAAAGATAAACATGAAGAATGTAAGTAAAATGAAAAAATTAAATACAATGTAAATATGTGAGGTCTATTTTATCTTTGAATTCAGTTGATTTGTATAATTTGGTTCAATATTGATTATTATTATTATTATTATTAAAGGACAAAACATGACATCCTCCATCAGCTAACGGTAGCAACTTCTAATCACCCCTATCCCATAATAATCCTTGAAAAAAATCCTGGATCCAGACGATGGTCCGGATCACCACCAAAGTATAATCGACTGTCCCTGAAGCCGGTTCTCACCTCTCCTGAGGATATCATCTCATCGTTTCACTTCACAAACTCTGAGGCTGTGGTAAAGATAATGTCAAGTCACCTGCCCACTAGTGACTGTGTTTGGAACTGCAGCCAGCAGCTACCATGAGACTGTCGAGGAGAAAACTACAAACTGTGGAGTGAAATCTGACTGAAGCATGGAGCGATAATGAGTGGCTCTCTCACCGCTCCACTCACACGTTCTGCCGCTGATTTCAGGCGAGTGATTTCCGACCAAGAGCCGCTGCTACTAAATTCCTAGCACGATAATTTGCCACCTGTGGCAGAGAAAACCAGTTTGGCAGTGGCGGTACAGCCAGGAGGATGTTGCCGAGATAACTGTCTTAAAGGTGAGGCGGAGCTACAGAGCACTAACTAAGGAGGAGGGGAGAAGAGTTGCTTCCATACAGCTCTCATGCTTTACTTTTTATTTTCTCACTAACAAAGAAAAGGAAGCTTGTAAAGTTTATAACCTCCGACCTCACGGTGAAAAGGGATTCTCTCATTTCTGAAGGGAAAACCACTGAATTGTGTCCTTTGGACCTGGGAAAAATTCAAAGGACACGTTTTCTTTTAAACCTTTGTAAAAAACAAACATTGTTTAGAATGATGATAGTGAAACCTTGCGTCCCTTCGATCCGACACTGAGATCACAAGCGGCTCCGAGGCTACGACAACCTGTAAGCTGTGTCTTGTTCCCCCTTCACGCGTGCATTAAAATGCACTTCCTGTGACTGGTGTTCACTGAGCCCAAAGGGGCGCAACGGAGAAAGGTGACGAGAAAAGCAATTTTCATTCGTTTTTTCAATTCATCCTAATCCACAAACTCACATCAATTCATAAAATCAAGTAATCACCCAGCTGGAATAAGAGCCCGGTAGCTCTGGCCTATCAAGGGTTCGGCAGGTGTATCCTGTCCTGCGCGTACGCGCTGTCTCACATTCAACGCTGCTTCCGTCACTCACCTTCCTCATTTTCAAAGTTGCGGGTGCAATAATAAACCGGAGTTTAGCACTGAGCGCAGTGCATGATGGTCTACATGCGCAGGGTTCGTGGCCGTCGTTCGCACTACTTTTCACAATGCATTGTGGGATATTTTGAGTGCACGTGGGCGGGAGAGGGGGTGATTTTGGAGACAGCTCTCTTGAGGAAGACTTCCGTTCTGAGGACAAACCTTCATCATGCACAGCAGCTTCACGTCCTCGGTGCTAAGCTAGCAGTTAGCTACCGCGCAGCGTTTGTGACAGACCCGTCACATTCCCACCCTCTGACGTTACAGCTCACCTGCTGACGTCACAGCGTTGACCTGACAGATGCCTCGTGTTGGTGACGTAACGGCTTCAACCGTCTCTCTGTCCGGAGTCTGCGGCGACCGTCGCGCGCCACTTCCGGTGTCTGACTACTGCTTCCTGTCGGTGCCCGAGTCGTTTTTTGTTTTTTTTTGTTTTAACTTTATTGAACAATTTGACGGAACATATAAAAAGAATAGAATACATAACAAGTCATTATGAAAAAAAGATTAAGCAATTGAAAATAATAAACTAAAGGAGAAGAAAATAAACAGTAACAATATGAATATTAATGTATAATTCGAACCTTAAAGATATAACATTTACGACGGAAGAGCACATCAATATGTACTATTTATTATCTTTTATCTTGTTTGTGGTAACCTTTGAGGCTGAGTCAGAGAGACATTGCAAATCGTAATAAAAACGTGGATGTCTGGAGTTGTTTGAAGAATGTGGTAACCATCAAACTTGCAGACACCTGAGTGAAGGAGGCAGGGCCACTGAGAAGACTTTCCACCTGCTACTCGTCGTGGTGGTATTTCTTCAATTCTTCTGCTATTTTGGTTGTTAAGCATAAGAGGTATTTTCCACCAATCAGCTTGGGCATCTCCTTAACCAAAGGACCCTGTAACAGTACATTTTTAATAAGAAGTAGTAATTTTGGTGGTATACCTATATGCCTGATACAGAGATGACACCTTTATTCGTCCGTTCTTTTTTATACATAGTCTTGTGTCTGTACGAAACATGCTGGTTACTCCATATCAAACAAGAATGTGGGGAAAATTATGTTTGAACACTTCGAGAGTTTGTTTATGAATATAAGTAAGCTCGATGGGCAGTTTGTTGCAGCTGTGATTGCAGGATAACAGAAATTCAAGACCAACACGTATATCAAATAACACATTAGAAATATAGAGTCAATGTCAAGTACTTTTAGACAAACATTGTTAATCCCGTTTATCTTGAAAATTTGATTAATTGCATTTAAGCCTTCCTCAGAATAGTTCCTGATAGGTGTCTTCCTCTCAATAAACTCTCTTTTATTTTTCCATATGAATTTAAACAGGTGTTTGGATCAGAAGGGTGAACCAGGCCAGAGACACCCACTGCTTTCAACAGGAGAACCCGGCCTTCTGCGGTCACTTCTCTCTGCAACGGTTAAATGCAATTGGGCTCTTTGGATCAAGAAATTGGTCGATGTTTTATCAGATAGAGATTTAATAATTGATATGCTGAGATATGATTGATTCTACCCACTGTTGTTTTATCTGAGTTGTGTGCTAGTAAAATTTCACATTTATTCTGATTAACAGTAAGTACGGACCATTATCATTTTAGCCATGATTAACTTTGAAAGCATCTCTATTTCTGTTATGCATCAGCAACAAAATGGCATCAGTGTCCAATTCAGTTAGCAGTCAGCTAGCACGACGATCCAAGTTTGCACAGGTTTTCAGTTTGTGTCCTGGATTAGCCTATGTCATCTCTGAATGACTCGCGGGGCATTTCGTGGGCGGAGCCTGAGAGACAGTTCCCACAATGCCTCCTCAGCAAGGTGATCATTGAAGTCATTAAAGAAGGAAATGATGTCATCATTAGGCTGCATAGAGTAACGACTGCAGAGAGAGAGAACGAAACAGAGTATGTAGACAGCCGACAGCAGTAATAGTACAAGAGTAGTACAGTAGAACAGATACTGACACTTGCTGGTAGCTCTGCAGAGTATCCAAGATGTTGAACTGCTGCCAGCGTTTAGAGAAGTTGACCTTTGAACCATGTGATGTCATCAATGTGTCAGGGTTTCCCAGGTGGACGAAGGTCAAGTCCTGAAGGATCAAACCCCTGGACAGACAGGTCAGGGAGAGAGTGAGACAGGTATCTGTGGTCTTTACTGGGTATCACTGTATGAGGGCGGGGTTAGGTCAGGTAGAGGACATACAAATAGGGAATGCAGGGAGGCTCCGCCTCAGCCAGAGCTGCTCTGTACGCTCTGAAAGACGACGAGCTGTCAATCAAAGAGGCGTACTCCTCCAGAGTCTGAAACACAGCAACAACGCAACATTCAGTGATCGCTGCTCACAATTTATCAAATGTTTGATAGCTGACTGCACACACACACACACACACACACACACACACACGCCAAAACAACAACAACAGCAACAGTAAGAAACCAACACCGAAACAACAACATAACAACAGCAACTATGCAACATTAAGTGAGCAATGCTCACGATCAGTTAACCATGCGTGTAGGTGGAGCTAATCCACGGGTGGGTCTGTGTGAGGGGGGAGGCGCACTGACCTCCGCCGTGCTTCTCTGCCAGTCGAGGCGTCGCAGGGGGGCGGAGTCCAGGGCTGACAGGATGGACAGGTACGAATTGAAGTTGTTAAGCTTGCGCAGGTGCTGCAGGAACACAAACAGGAAGTCAGCAATGTCATTAAACATGGCCGCTGTCCCTGCGAATGCACCCACTGTGGGTGTGGCTCTGCGGCAGGTGAACTGATCGCCGTTTACCTTCATGGTTTTGAGGAACTTGAGCAGCAGCTTCTCTCGTTCCTGAGCCCTCTCCTGAAGAATGATGAGAGAACGAACCCTGAAAAAGAACCAAGAGCTAGCATTAGACCAGCTCAGACTCCAGCCGAAGCAACGTGATGCTCACTGATGGGTCAGCTGTGTGGAGGAGGAGTCACCTGTTAAGACTCCTGGGCGCGTTTTGCGCTTATCTGGTGCTGTCTGAACATGTCAGTAACAGTAGAAGAAGAAGAAGACGACGCCGCCAACAGGAAACAAAAAAGTGGTTTTGCAACAATAAACCTCAAAGTAGAATCTAAACTGGTCGCAGTGGCGAAATGTGGACATTTTTAACGTGGGTACGGGAGCCATCTTCTTCTTCTTCTTCTCAGTTTGCAAATAATCAGGCATAAGTGTGTGTGTGTGTGGAGTTTTACATTTTCTCTTTTTCTGACGTAATGAACAAAGACAAAGACAGGATGGACACATGTCCATGTTTACCAGAAGGAGACGCTGTTGAAGTGTTGTGTGAACTGCATTAGGTATGGACTCCTCTCCTCATTCTGCTCCTTAGACCACAGCAAGACCTCTGGGAGCTAGACAGGTGGGACAGACAGGTGGGACAGAGGTGAGACAGAGGTGGGACAGAGAGGTGAGACAGAGCTATGAGACAGGGACCTGGATCTTGTAGAAGAGCTGTGAGTCCAGCAGGGTCAGCTGTTCAGCCAGGTCCTGGCTCCTGAAGTCCAGCAAAGTTCCTGGTCTGAAACAGGGACCAGCGGGGAGTCGAGTTCACATCTGAATGATCGAAACAAACTTCTTGCATCAAGAGGTCAGAGGTTACCTAGCAGCCACTCCTCTGGCTGCAAGGGGGCGGATCGAGTGAGGAGAGCCAATCAGCTGCCACCTCTGCTCCATCTTGGACAGGATGTTGGAGCGCAGCATGTGGGCCAATCCCAGCTCTCCACCAATCAGAAGACTGAACACAAGATCCATGAGCAGCCGCAGCAAATCAGAGTCCAGCTCGGTCGCACTGCGGACACAAAAACGAGTTCTCACACCCACACTGCTGTCCGACTGTGTGTGTGTGTGTGTGTGTGTGTGTCTCACCACAGCTCGTCCACCACGGCGAGCAGCAGGTGGAAAGTCTTCTCAGCGGCCGTTTGGTCTGCAGCCCCGATTCCTTCACTCAGGTGTCTGTACGTTTGATGGTTAAAGATTCTCTGAAACTCAGTGAGCTGAAGATGTCCTCAGAAAATATTGTGTCAGCCTCTCTGTCTCGCTCTAAAACGGGTCCTCTGAGGCACTCTCAGGCTCCGCCTCCCATCGATCATCTGGACACGCAGTCTGCAGCGGACATGTCACAGATTTCACGCTCAGAAGATAACTGTCGTACTAATCGAGACCAGGAGAAGTTTGTGATGTTCAATCACCGACCTAAACAAAGATGGCTGCCATGTCTCCAACTCCTCCCACTGTAAAAAACTGACGCTAAAGCATTCTGACGCAAGTGTGGCCATCTTGTTCTGGTAACGTCTTTGGAGTCGCCAATAGTGGTCAGGGGGTGGAGCTGCCGAGTTCCCGCCCATACACCCACCCACCCCATCATGAGCCCATGTGTTTACAGGATATCTGTGCTGCAGCTTGACGATGACATCAGTCGGGCTGATGAAGCTCCTGTAAGTGTAGAGGAAGGCTTCACGGTACAGTTCTACACACACACACACACACACACACACACACACAGTGAGTGCGGACATACAACACATGTAGCGACTCTACTAACGAGCTAAAGGTGGCGTGTTCATACCATGAGGATGAGACGAAGGCCGCTCAGTGACGCCGTCTGTCTCTGTAGCGTAGACCAATAGGATGTCAGGGGAGGCAGCTTTGATGTCGGGCCCCTCCTCGTCCTGACACAGACACAGAGTGAGCTGACAGAACGAAATGTGTCGGGCAGAGAGGTCAGAGGTCAGGTCCGTACTTCACACTTCATCATGATTCTGCTAAGGATCTCCTGCTGGTCAGTAAGTAACACCTCCTGCTCCTCCTGCTGCACACTCTGGGCACTGCAAAACAGCATCTCAGCGTGGACCTGTGCGTGCATGCATGTGTGAGTCCTTTGTCCAGTTGGCTGATCTTCACTCTTCTCTGAGTCCTGAACATAAAACACAAATGGAGATAAAATCACAAACTCATTTGTTTGTTGTTGTTGTTGTGTCTTGCTTCTTCTACATTCTTGTGTATTTTTTAGGGCTGGGACTTTAACGGGTTAATTTCGATTAATTCATTACAGAAAAGATAACACCTTAACAAAATTAGGGCATTTTAATCGCACTTTGCACAAGTTCCAGGCAGCATGATGGACAGGGCAGAGGAAGCAGCGCTGCCAGAAGGGAAATTTAAATATAAAAAAACTTCCAGATGGATGTACAAACAAAAATGTTATATTTTTGCACTTCATGCAAGAAGGAGTTTGCTCATCACAGGGACATTTCCGCCCTTGTTTACCACCTCAACGCAAAGCATGTTGGGACGAACGTACAGGTGGGGAACGTTGAGTCAGCCGCTACAGATGATAAGTTTAACATCAGTACAACCCAGCAGCTTCGAGTTGAGATCCAGAAATGCGGAACACCACGTCGGACAAACTGAGCAGTCCACCGGCGGATCGTTCTGGACTGGACGAACTCTCCGTAGTGGAAGATCAGGCCTGACGGGGGCGCTGCAGGTCAATTCATCTAACGCGAATGTCGAACTTCTGTCCAGAGAGACATTGTGGAAAAAAACCTGCAACTGTGTGAGGACGAAAGGGAAGTAAAACTGGGTATCACCCATGGGGATGGAGGTCACCGGACCTCTGTTAGCTGTTAGCGACAGTTAGCTCGGTGTGATGCCTCGTATGACAGGCGACGACTAGAATCTCCAATCATTGGCTCTGAGGAGCAGGAGATGCCTGTGCAGAGGACTGGAATGGGATTATTCTCGTGTGTATGGAGAAATTACTCCATTCACACGAGGTATCATGACAAACTAAAATGAGGGAAAATCAACATATACAGCCTCAGTCTGCTGCAACAAAGAGTTTTGCTCAGTCTGGTTTGTCATACAGGAAGTTTGAAAAAATGGGAGCAACTGAAGTCAGTCAATACTTTTCATTTTTCTATGGTCCAAATTTCCACTTTCCTGGAACAAACTGTGTTTTCTCTGAGTTTTCTGCACTCATCTGTTGGTCTGTGTAATAAACACATTGAAAATAAACAAGATTTTGATGTTTAAGCTTGATTTACTCATCTTCCTTTTTGTGTCAAATATTCAGATGCGATTAAAATGCGATTCATTTCGATTAATTAAGTACAAAGCCTCTAATTAATTTGATTAATTCTTTTAATCCAGTCCCACCCTCAGTATTTTTACTTTGTGTCTGTTTCTATTCTTCAGTCACAGCAAAGAGACCTTTGTTGGCGTTCTATTGGCATGTTGATGACGTTTTGTGGGCATGCTGGCGTGCTGATGATGTGTGAGTGGCATGTTGTTGGAGTGTTAGTGACGTTTTGTCAAATGTTGTTGATGTGTCGTAGGCGTGTTGTTGACATGTCAACAACATGTCTTTGGGATTCTGTTGTGTTGTTAGCATGTTGTTTGAGTGTTGTTGCCATGTTGTTGATGTGTTGTTGGCTTATTGTTGACGTGTTGCTGGCGTACTGTTGATTTGATGTTGCTTGCATGTCGTTGTGATGTTGACATCTTGTTGGTATGGTGTGGGTGTAGTACTGGTGTATTGTAGGGCGTGTTGTTGCGATGTTGTTGAAGTGTCATTGCTGTGTTGTTGTGACATGTCAATGGCATGTTGTTGGTGTGTTAATGCGTTGTTGCCGTATTGTCGGTCTTTAGGTCCCGCCCACACATTACCGTGTGCTGCTGTGATGACGTGAGAGGCAGAAGACTGTTTCTAATCTTGTTCGACTTCTTGAATGTGAGCGTGTCACCGTCACGTGACATGTGTGTGCGGTTCTGACATGGAATCTTTCAGCACACAGACCACCTGTCTGCAGTTCACCTGCTGTCTCTTCTTTGGTGGTAGATCTGGAACAGGAAGCAACTCAGGTGAGGAGGCGGCGACTGGCAAGCGTGTGTCCGTCTCCCGCTGCCTGCTGCCATGTCGCTGACTAGAGGTCAGAGGTCGCTGGTAAAACATGGCTGCCGACTGAGCGTTGTATGACGAACAGAACTGCAGGTACTGATGGACTGAGGACAGATCAGAATCAGTTGGCGTTAGACCGGAAACGGTGATGGGATACTTCGAGTTCTGTAAACTTAACATTAGGAGAGATAGTAGTTATTGATGCATTATTGTTGGATTATGGATCAGCTTTGTTGGGCCCCACCTCTGAGTGATCCTCCCGGCCCCCAACCTTTGACAACTTTTGACAACTTGGTGCTAAAAACCTCACCGATGGAACCAAGAGCTGATATTGGTCACCAGACATCTGGGAAGGGCACAGACATACAAAGAGAGACCCTCTGTCTCCTTTTTTTTCTTTCCTTCTGCTCTCCTCGGAGCTGGAGCCACAGAGCTCCTGCTGAGGACTCAACAAGCTCAAATTCAGCCAGCAGCAGCAACCAGGCCTGCAGACCAACCAGAGAGAACTACCTGAGAGTTCAGCACATCTGCTAATATCTGCTAACATCTGCTAACATCTGCAAGGAGCAAAGGAGCGAGCGGTTTCCTCCAGCGCCAGGACTGAACAGCAGGAGAGCTTCGACTCGGACTCTCCGTCAAACAGGGATCACTTCACCAGGAGAACATCTCTTCCCTTTAAGGATGGTGAAGTCTTTCATTGTTGAACGGTATCGTTGTGACTGTAGGCAGGTTATTAATAAGTGGATGAGCTACGGTTCTAAGTTAAGGTTACTCAGCTGACACAGACTCAGTGTCTGACACGCAACTAACCATCTTCCTTCTAACCTGGAACCACGTCCTCACACCTACACAACACTGTGTTAACATGCAGGATCTCAACCAGCAACTGTTCTGAGCCCCCAGTAACAGAGGAACATGTGGTCTGACACTCACTCATCCATCAGCCTCAGCAGCCATCTGGATTCTCTCTAACACACACACACACGTCCTAGTATATGAATGTATGTGATTGTTTACATCCTAGATGAGGATTTGTGTGTTTCTTTCTTGTTCAGTCTTGAATAAATACTTTTGGATAAACACGCTGTGTGTTTAATGTTGCACAAGAGTGAATTTTTCCAACCTCGACACTGTCAAGAACTCCAACCGGCTGTTGATGAGGGAATGTTGGTTGTAATTATTTCGTTAATTAAGTTCATTATTAAGCATAATTCCAAATTCACAGTTTAGTAGATTTCATGAGACTGATTCATTAAATGTTTTCCCTCCTTTCAGGGTGGTTCCCCGAGGTAATTTAATCATTAGTTATCTATGAACATTTTTGATTCATTTTCGTAGCCAAATTCAACCACTTAGTTGTCGCCTTGTTAACATAAATGGTTGTCTGAGTGAAGAGGCACACACTCACAGTCCACTCTGCTGTTACTCACTGTGTCGTTTTTTCTCAGGCAGGGGGGGCGGCAGGGACTCATCAGGACCAATGATATCACAGTGGGCAGGTCCTTCATCTTGAGCGACGGAGTCAAAAACAGACGTGGGAAAGGCCTCAGCACTGATGAGTCCTGTGACTGAAAACAGCACTGTGTCAGACAGACAGGCAAACGGACGGGCAGACAGACAGGTGCTCCCTCACCTGCAGCACTGCAGCGTCTCTTCTCCGGCAGGGCGGGGGGCAGCGACGATGGGTGAGGAAGAGGAGGCAGCGTGTCGGAGGAGGAGAGGTCAGTGTGGAGGAAGTGGTAGTCTGGATCGTCCTCTGAGAGACACACACACACTTTAAATAGCACACTCGTTCTTCCAGCAGGGGGCAGCAGTGAGCCTGACCTCAATACTTCACTGCTCTCAGGAAGAGACAGCAAACACCACTTCCTGTTTCTGTCAACTGACAGGAAGTGATGTCACTCTCACTATGCTGCTGACTGGAAGTGTGTGTGTGTGTGTGTGTGTGTGTGTGTGTTACCACAGTGTTTGTTGTCAGTAGCAGAGCCTGCAGAAGAAGAACAACCCTTCACACAGTCATCCTCCTGTAACACACACACACACACACACACACACACACACACACACACACACACAGTTTCACTTCGCTGACATATTTTTATGGTACGTGAGATGTTGCAGTACAAGTACTACACCACTGATAAAGGAGTATATGACCATGTTACAGACTACTGCAGTATAGGTACTTTCACTTACTACTCATACTTCAAGTATTTTATGCCTGTACTTTAACTAGTAGTGCAGTATTTTTACACTGTGGTATTTGTACTTCAGATGAAACACACATGGGTGCTGCTGTCACTCACATCTGATGTGAACACATGAAACAGTTGTAAAACAGTTTTCATGCCACAGCTCCGTACCTGCTGTACCTCTCTGTCCACTTCAGGCTCTCGTCTCATTGGCGCTACTATGGCAACCCTGCAGGGGGCGGGGCCTGATGATGAGTGACGTTTTTTAGGCGGCAGGACCGGAGGACTGTGGGCGGACAGGAAGACGGGTTTATTTAATCAGAACATTAATTTGATGTTAAAACAACTGTCAGCACTTCCTACTCTCAGCGCTGACTCCGCCCCCCTAATTCTTGTTGTCTTGCTTTGCTAACATCCAGCTAGCGATACTAGCTCCCTGTCAGTGAGGTGGTCTCTGTGCTGGTGTGGGTGGAGCTCCTCTGACAGCTCAGAGCCTCCATCTTACGCGACCGCCTGGACCCGCTGCAGTTTGCTTATCAGGCTGGCATCGGCCTGGAAGATGCCATCATCCACCTGCTTCACAGAGCTTATACGCACCTGGATAGGCCGCAAAGCACAGTGAGGGTCATGGGTCATGTTCTTTGACTTCTCCAGTGTTTTTGACACCGTACAGCCGATCCGTCTGGCTGAGAAGCTCTCGGTGATGCAAGTGGGCCAGGACCTGGTGGCCTGGATAACAGACTACCTCACAGACAGGCCGCAGTATGTCAGGCTGCAAGGCTGCTTGTCAGACGTGGTAACAAGCAGCACCGGAACACTTCCAGGAACAGTACTGTCGCCGTTCAGGAACTTCGTGGGACGGTGTGACAGGAACCACCTGCAGCTCAACATTGGGAAAACCAAAGAGCTGGTAGTGGACCTCCGACGCAGGAAGAGACACCAAACACCTGTATTCATAAACGGGAAAGGGGGTGGAGATGGTGGACGCCTACAAGTTCCTTGGGGTGAACCTAAATAACAAACTGGACTGGTCAAACAACACCAAGCCCTCTACAGGAAAGGTAAGAGCAGACTGTTCTTCCTGAGGAGGCTCAGGTCTTTCAATGTGGACACCAGGCTGCTACGGATGTTCTACCACTCTGTAGTGGCCAGTGTCATCTTCACTGCTGCTGCGTGTTGGGGAGGCGGCATTGGGAGCTGTGGTGCAAACAAACTGAACAAGCTTGTGAGGAAAGCCAGCTCCGTGGTGAGGAAGGAACTGGACAGTGTGGAGTTAGTGACTGAGAGGAGGATGAGAGGAAAGCTGAAGGCTATCAGGGACAGTCCCTCTCATCCTCTATACGCCGAGCTGCTGAAACTCAGGAGCATCTTTAGCTACAGACTCATACAGCCACGGGCCTCAAAGCGCTTGGGGGGCTCCTTCATTCCATCTGC
>KV751408.1:599848-620405 GCA_001698575.1 Mola mola
TCAGAAAAATTCAGAAGAATCTTCCAAAAACACAAAATTCCAGTCAATTTCAAACCGGGCCAGACCTTAAGACTGCGACTGGTCCACCCCAAGGATAAAACACCTAGGCATAAGCTCAGTAATGTTGTGTATGCCGTTCAATGCACAGAGGAGTGCTGTGACCTTTATATAGATGAAACCAAGCAGCCCCTCCACAGACGCATTGCACATCACAGGAGAGCCACCTCATCGGGACAGGACTCAGCTGTACATCTGCATCTTAAGGAGAAAGGTCACTCCTTTGAGGACTCCAATGTCCACGTTCTGGACAGAGAGGGCAGATGGTTTGAAAGAGGAGTAAAAGAGGCCATCTATGTCCACTTGGAGAAACCCTCTCTAAACAGGGGTGGTGGACTAAGACACCATTTGTCTGCAACCTACAATGCTGTCTTGGGAGCCCTCCCCAGGCGGTTTAACCCCCATACACACCTGGGGCCATGTGAACCCAAGGTGTCACATGGAACCAGGGGTGAGGGGCAAACACTCTCGAATGATTCACACCTGGACTCATGTGAACTTAACGACTCACATGATGCCTAGCCAGAGGATCACCCCCCCGAGGCTGGTGCTTTCAAACACGTCCTCTTTGTTGGTGATTGTCTCCACCCACTCGGGGTTAAATACCTGGGTTTCCCGCACTGACCCTCAGAACTGAAGAAGCCTTTCGGATGAGAGGTGAAACGTCTTCAAACAACATAAGTAGTCCAGTTACTTCCTACTAAACACTCCAAGATCAAGATGACCTGGATGACTGAGAACCTTCATGGACAACCATGTATCACATGTGCGTGAGGGAGGAGTCAGTCTGGGGAAGCAGGAGCCCTCCGACTAAAGGCAGGCAGACAGTCAGTAATATGTCGATGGAGCTGTCAATCATACAGTCAACAATGATGGCAGTGAATTGGGCGGGGTCAAATGGTGAGGACAGCTGAGTGGATAATGAGGCACACCATTTATAAGCATTTATAAGGGACAGTGACACACAGACAGCTGACGTACCATTGGTGGACTCCTCACTGGTCACTGATAGAGATTCTGAAAGAATAACCATATATGGTAAATGTGAGGGGGAGGAGCAATGGGTGGAGCTACCTGCTCTGATACTGACACACCTGAGACCTTCCGTTTAACCTTGTATGGTTAGACTGTTAGAACAGGATCACACAAACAGACAGACAGGTAGGGAGACATGATTCCAGATGGATGAAGATGGAAACACAGTGTTAAGTGTTTAAATGTCACTTCTGTCTCTATCCTGGACTTCCTGTCTCTGTGCCGGACTTCCTGTTTCTGTGCTAATTTTTCTGTCTCTGAACTTCCTGTTTCTGTGCTGTTTTTCCCATCTCTGGACTTCCTGTCTCTGGACTACCTGTCTCAGTGCTGGACTTCCTGCCTCTGTGCTGTTTGTCCCGTCTCTGGACTTCCTGTTTCTGTGCTAATTTTTCTGTCTCTGGACTTCCTGTTTCTGTGCTGTTTTTCCCATCTCTGGACTTCCTGTCTCTGGACTACCTGTCTCAGTGCTGGACTTCCTGCCTCTGTGCTGTTTGTCCCGTCTCTGGACTTCCTGTTTCTGTGCTGTTTTTCCCATCTCTGGACTTCCTGTCTCTGGACTACCTGTCTCAGTGCTGGACTTCCTGCCTCTGTTCTCTGTTTTTCCCTTCTCTGGACTTCCTGTCTCTGGACTACCTGTCTCAGTGCTGGACTTCCTGCCTCTGTGCTGTTTTTCCCGTTCCTGGACTTCCTGTCTCTGGACTTCCTGTCTCTGTGCTGTTCTTCCCGCCTCTGTGCTGTTTTTCCTGTCTCTGGACTTCCTGTTTCTGTGCTGTTCTTCCTGCCTCTGTGCTGTTTTTCCTGTCTCTGGACTTCCTGTCGGTTCTGGACTACCTGTCTCAGTGCTGGACTTGCTGCCTCTGTGCTGTTTTTCCCATCTCTGGACTTCCTGTTTCTGTGCTAATTTTTCTGTCTCTGGACTTCCTGTTTCTGTGCTGTTTTTCCCGTCTCTGGACTTCCTGTTTCTGTGCTAATTTTTCTGTCTCTGGACTTCCTGCCTCTTTGCTGTTTTTCCTCTCTCTGGACTTCCTGCCTCTGTGCTGTTTTTCCCGTTCCTGGACTTCCTGTCTCTGGACTTCCTGCCTCTGTGCTGTTCTTCCTGCCTCTGCGCTGTTTTTCCTGTCTCTGGACTTCCCGTCTCTGTGCTGTTTTTCCTGTCTTTGGACTTCCTGTGTCTGTTCTGGTCTTCCTGTCTTTGTGCTGGACTTCTTGTCTTTGTGCTGGACTTCCTGTCTCTGTGCTGGATTTCCTGCTTCTGTGCTGGATTTCCTGTCTTTGGACTTCCTGTCTTTGTGCTGGACTTCTTGTCTTTGTGCTGGACTTCCTGTCTCTGTGCTGGTATTACTGGCAAGTGATGAAGTCTGATGATGAGGAGCAGAAGAAGAGCGAAGTGAGCGAGAGGGCAAGAAAGAAAGAAAGAACGACGAGTCTTTCTTTTGTGGATGCTGCTTTTTTTCTACAACACCAATGAAGAAGAAACTGACAATGGGAGCTCATATTTGTGGATCAACTTTGGTTTGAGTCAAAACAAGAGAAGAATGTTCTGACTCATGCTGCATTCAGGGCACATTACTGCGTGGATAAGTAGAGTTTAAGTGTTCGAAGTCTGAAAGTTTCGGCAATGATCTAAGCCATTAGAACCACCGACAGCTGAAGAATGATCTCCTGCCACGTTTCCTGGGAAACCTGACACGTCCCGCACACCTGAACACCAGTGCAGACCAAGGACACCCTGAATTTGTCCATTACTTGGTGATAAGACAGAAAGTTGCCGTTGTGATGGGCTGAGTTGACTTCAGATCACGAATCATCACTTCTGATGAATGTGTGACCTTAAAACACCTGAATGCAGCATCAAAGTAAAGGCACAGATGTCGGAACACTAAGAAGGAAAACTCAAGTGCATTTTGGAGGACAGTCTGAGGAAGGGGTTGGCGTAGCGACGCTGCCATGTTGGGGTGAAAAGTGAATCTTTTGTTTTCTTGTTTGTCCAGTGAAGCTCATGAGACAGCAGAAACTCCACAGAGAAACAGTGTACAGACATCCACTGTAACAACTTCACATCCGGAGCTCACCTTACTGAGCTAGCCTGGTGGAGTCGGCATCACTAACGTCCCCGGACAGTCGCCTCGCTGACATGAAGACATTCGGTAACGATGTATGTCTGACTGTTAACTGAGGTTCTCGCTGTTTCCTGTTGTTGTTCTCATTTATTACTATATTTGTTTATAGAAGTAGGATCGTAGCAGCTGGATAAATGATGACTTATTTAAGGCAAGATCGAACATGAAAAGCGGAGTTTAAGACTAGCATCCATCCGCACAGTGCTTGTTGCTGAGGCAACAAACTTTAACTCCAAAGTGGCGGCGATGTCTCATCGTGCGACCAGTGGCTGTTTCCTATCACTGTTCTAAAATCTGGTAAAGGCTTTAAATCAGTCCTCAGCTTCTTGATAAAGCGCTGATGGGAAATGAAGTCCCTCAGCTTACCTCTTTACATCGTCAGACTCAGCTGTCGTGAGAGAAATGTGGTGAAACTTCTCACTGGCAACCAATCAATCAGATGAGGCATAACATGATGCCTTCTTTTATCAGCTGTCGTGCAGAAACGTTTCTTTTAGCTTTGTTAGCTCTGTCCATTGTGTTAGACTGTCTACCTGGGGACTCCAGGCGGGGGCGCTCTGGTGGGACGAGAGGGCACAGAGGGAGGGGGTCCAGGGTCAGGTGACACTGCGGGACGAGATGGAGGGCCAGGGGCTGCACGGCCACTGGGACGAGGAGGTCCGGGGGGGGCCCGACGCTGCGGGGTGGGACTGGACATGGGAGACCTGCAGAGGACAGCAGAGACACTGTGTGATGCTGATTGGACAAACCGCTATGACGGCACACCTGAACGGCGCCTACCTGCGTCCTGAAGGCGTCCCTGTCACCTGCAGCCAGGAGTCATCCACAGGCGGAGGCATGGCCGTGGTGATGGTTGATGTGCTGATGTCACCAATGATGCTGAGGCCTTCGCGCAACGCGTGGTACATTCTCAACATCTCATCACGGTGCTGAGCCTGTCGGTCAGGCAGAGAGATTCACTTAAATCGACGATTTCAATAATCTGACCGCACCTTTCTTTCAATCCTCCTGTCGGTCTGACGGGTCCTGGTCCTGGACATCCTCACCTGCTCCTGGGACTCTTCCATTAGGCTGTTTTGGTCTCCACAGGAGTAAAGTTGAGCCAGCAGGTCCGAGTGGATGAACTCCTTTGTCTGGGATGGACAGAGGGGCTCATGTGATTCATTACTTCACTTCCTGTGTCTTCATGCGAGTGTGTGCGGCATACGTTGTTGACCATCAGGTGCATGACGGTCTTGGGGATGAGGTCTCTGACGGTGCGGTGGATGATGGACAGGTACGAGTCCACCAGGTTCCTCACGATCTCCACCTGTCGCTCCAGCTGAGGGTCCAGACTGTGGATGTGCCCATCTCCACTCGCCTCCTCCACCTCCATCTGTGCCAACATGGCCACCGTTAGCTGTACGCGTACACGCGCACGCAAACTCACAAACTCACCTTCTCTTTGTCCTACAGGAAGAAACAAACACATCAACAGGTCAGAAATACTGCAAAAAGACGAGGTGCTTAGTAATACTGCAGTATTACTACACTGATTGAGCAGTAGTGATATGGGTTACCACGGTGCGTTCAGGGTACACTCCGGCTCGTAGGAAAGAAGCCTTCCAGCTGTCCACTTCCTCCTGAGACTCACTGGCCAGCTCCAGCTGACGGTAGTCTTTGTAAACGTTCCTGAAAAGTTTTCAGTATGTTACAGGTTAATGTGAGCACGCACGCACACACACACGCACACACACGCACACACACACACACACACACACACACACACACCGGTGTTCAGTGTTGAACAGGGCGAAGACATGCTTGCTGGACATGAAGCTCTTCTCGATGTCTTTGAGTTTCAGGTTGTCAACAGGCAGCATGTACTTCTTCTCCTTCTCCTGCAGGGGACAACAAAAACAACAACAGCGTGACACACAGGCTGTGTGTAAAGCGTGTAATGTGGTAGTGGAGTATTGTTGCCTTGTGCTCCACGGAGGGAGCAGAGTGTGAGCTCCTCCTGCTAGAGCCTCTCTACCACCAGGACTCCTGCAGCTCCTCCACACACCAACCGGGTACATTGTGTTTCCAGGTAAAACTACAGGGGATCTCGAAGCAACAGTGGGCCCCAGAGACATAGTGCACTGGGTAGACACGCTCTGGTGCCCGTAAACCACTGTCCCAGGAACAGGTAAAGATCCCCCTGCCTTGTGGTCTATGAGACAAAGGCTGAGGAAGTAAGCCCTGACAGAAAAACTGTGTGCTAGGGCGCAATAGGTAGGCTTTAACAATCCAAGAACCCAGCCAAGATGAGTGACCAGTTGTCCTGGGTCCCCCCACTGTGTTTGAACTCGTCATCATGAGGATAGTGCCAGTGGGGATGGTCAACTCACTGTGGCACTCTAAAACCCCGAAGTCTGGCTCTCCTGACAAATTTGTCAACATCCTCCACCAACGTAAAGATGGAACGACTGCTCAGGTGATAACAGGAGAACAAGAGTCCAATGTACAGGGGTGAGGCAGGGGTGTGTGCTAGCACCAGCACTCTAACATCCTCTGCGTTGTGTTACCAAGCCTGTCCACACTGAGACTGAGGACAGCAGTGGTGTGGCGGTCGACTTCAGACTAGATGGTAACCTCTTTAACCTCTGAACTCTTCACACAACCACCAAATTCCAGGTGTGGGTCCTGGAGCTGCAGAATGCAGATGACTGGGTTCTAATGGTCCTTGCTGTGGTGCTGATGCTGGATAAGGCTGACAGTCAATCCACCACCAGCATCCCACCTACGGTTCCTGTCTTCACTGTTGGCCAGGAACAGGGGACAGGAGGAGTGTCTTTTAAATACCTGGGGAGCACTTTATCAGGACACCGGCCCTGACCATGACATCTAGCGCTGCACCAAACAAGCATCATCTACATTTGGGACTTCATTAGGTCTATAGTAGGCTTCCATGTAAGCCACTTCACAGTCAAATACTGGTTAAGACCTCCTGCAGAAGCCCAGATGCCATGCTCAGTGGCACATTTAAGGATGCCTCCAAACAAACTACCCCACAAACAGCTCCACAGCCAACCACGCCACGGTAGACCCTCAGCTGGCGGACCACACAAGTGGTAAGGATCAACTTGTGGCCACCTTGTGCCATGAGACCCAAGTGCCTTGTAGAACTTGCTGACAGGTGTGTACTTATGGGGTCCCAACACAGGAAATGGAGAACATGTCGCATGTCACCCTGTTTTTCACGACTACAACTACCACATTACCACCTGTGCTCCACCGCCACAGAACCTGTGGACCCAGGACAGGAGCCACCAAGGAACTCACTGTGAAGGAGAGGATGTCGTCATCTGACCTCAGTGCACAACCACAAGCAAGTGTGTGTGTGTGTGTGTGTGTGTGTGTGTGTGTGTGTGTTACCTCATCATCTTTGTACCAGGACAGGGTCTCAGCAGTCAGGACAAACCAGTACTCTTTAGCTCCGCCCTTCATGATGCCAATGTTGTTGATGGTGAGCCAACCCTTACGGATCACCTTCACACACACATTCGTCAAAGTAACACTTTTTACTGATGTCATTTTCAACAGGTTTTGTATCAGTCAACAGCGCCGCACTCACCATAATCTCATCCTGGTTGCCATGGCAACAGAGGCAGGGAGATAGTGAGACCAGTAAGAGTCTCATTCAGCTCATCATCATCATCATCATCAGCAGCTGTGGCTTCATACCTGCAGACACTCACCTGGTTTCCTGCTGCCTTCTTCTTGTTCATCTGACTGCTCTTCTGCTGAGCACTGAAGGACAGACAGGTAGAGAGACAGACAGGCAGGCAGGCAGACAGATAGATAGACAGGTAGAGAAACAGAGAAAGAGTGAGACAGACAGGTGAGATCAGTTTTTTCTTTCAGTTTTATTATGATTTAATACACACAATCATTTACACATTAAAATGTCTCCAATGTTGTGATGGTTATTGTATGTTGTTGATGTTTGTTGTCTGGCATAGAAATCACTTCATTCAAGCTAAAATCTGTCTGTACCTCCAGCAGAGGGCAGCAACTGGAAAACAAAGATGGCCGACATGATGCCAAACATCTGGACGCCCCCTGGTGGCAGGCTGCTGTACAGTTCATAGGCTCCTCAAACTCTCACTCAAATGTTTTCCAAAGATGGTTTCTGTCAGTTTAGGACGTTTTCATCACGCTGATGTGCGTTCGATTGAATCGGTTTGGTTTTCACTAGTTGGTGATGATACAAAAAGAGGTGAACCATCATGAATGACAGCTGTGCCCTGCTGGTGATTAAATCTGGTGGGTGTACGGGCGGGAACTCGGTAATGCGGCTCCACCTCCCCATCACTGCTGCACAGACAAGATGGCCGCGCTCGTATCAGGGCAGCAGGACGAAGCGGAACTGTGTTGGCCATCTTTATTCAGGTCAGTGTGTCAGACTTACTTTGCAAAGCCGATGAAATCATCGTGGTTTGTGTTAATGTAGGCCAACTCGATGTCGATCAGCAACATGACCTGTGGAGACAGACGGACAGTGAGACAGACAGACAGTTTGAGGGACGGACAGGTGGTGAGGTGAGACGTGCCTGGTCTTTGGCGCGACTCTCTCGGTCTCTGATGTGCTGCGTGACGATTCGCTCCATCTCCTCTCGGAGCATCGGGTACTGAGCCAGCTGGACACAGACGGACAGACACACAGGCTGATGTGAAGGTGCCTCACAGATCACCAGGATAACCACCAACACAGTCTGCCTGTAGAGTCAGATTTATGTTAACAGTGTGTGTGTGTGTGTGTGTGTGTGTGTATGTGTATTCTGGGAACTAAAACAGGACGTTGCAGCAGCTAATCGGGTGCTGGCCAAGCTCATCCTCTTACTAACGCAGACAAACTGTCCGCTTGTATTTTTCTGTTCAGTGATGAAAACAGCAGTACGAATGTTTCCTCTGATGAGTTGTCTCTCTCCCGGCCGAAGCTGCAGGGATGCAGTGCGGCGTTGGGACACAGGCGTACCTTCTGTGCGCACTGCCGCACAGTGTTGACCAGCTCGCTGATCACCATGTCCACACACTTCTGACAAGGCTCTTTGATCTGAGCGATCAGTCGCTTCACGATAGTCTCAAACGCCATGTCGGGTGTGAACAGACCCGTCCTGCAAAGAACAGAGGAGGTTACACTCAGGTACACACACACACGCACACACACATACACACTGTGATCCACCTGATTCCATGAATGTTCTTGATGGCGTAGCTGATCTCTTTGCGCAGAGTCTTCTCATCGCTCTTCAACTACACACAGACACACACACACACACACACACACGTCATCCAACTCAGTGAAATGCCGACTTTCAAAGAAAGCTCTGACTGCAGGTGTGTTTGTGTGTGTGTGACCTTGAACAGCTCGAAGGGGAAGCGTTCGTGGAAGATTCGGTTTATCTTTGCTCCTCCTGACAGCTCGTAGGTGTCCACCTGATCTCCAGATCCTTCGATCCGCTTCTCAAAGTCCACTGCAAACTGTTGTACCATCCTGACACAAAAAAGGTGCTAGTGTGTGTGTGAGACAGTTTTAACCAGCTTATCACTGTGTATAGCAGTGTGCTTTACTTCTCTGCAGTACCACTGAGTATTGGTGTGTATTTGTGTGTCTTCTCTGCAGTACCACTGAGTATTGGTGTGTATCTGTGTGTCTCCTCTGCAGTACCACTGAGTATTTGCGGTACATACTGCAGCAGGGCCTTGGTCTTGCGTCCTGGGTCGTCAGGCCTGAAGTTCTTGTACTCTTCCACCTCCTTTTCGATTGACAGCAGCTGGCTCTGGAGTTTACTGCGTAACCCTGGCAACGTGTCCCGGATGTGGTTGGTCAGTTGCTGGAGTAACAGAGGGAAGCATGTTACTATGGTTACAGGGTGGAAGGTGGCTTCATGTGTGGCAGGGGTGTATGCGCACCTGGTTGAGGACTTTCTGCAGATGGGCGGTGCCCATGCGGTCAGCCAGGTGTCGGTATGACGGGTGGGACAGGAAGAACTTCCTCTCTGCCTGCAGCGCAGCGGTGATGTCCTTCTTGCCGTCGATGTCCTTCTGGCTGCGGTTCACCACGCCGATGTAACCTGACGCAGATCGGCTCCGTTATGGCACGTGTGAGGACCCCAGTGCTGTTGCTATGGTTACGTGTTGCCAGGGATTCTGTGGCTCTAACAACTAATAACTGAAAACCTGCCGGATCTGTGATGTCACAGGCACCGGATGGCCAATCAGAGAGCAGGACCCTCTGTCGCTATGTGAAATGAAGGTGTACCTCTGCGAAGCGGCAGCAGTTTGTTCTCCAGAATGTCTCTGGCATCGGTTCCCTCGTCCATCAGATCCAGTTTGGTGATCACTCCAATGGTCCTCAGCCCTGAACACACGGTCGAAAAGCTTTATTTAAAACATCACGATGGACACGCTAAACCAACAGATTACAGTCCCTGAGCACAGACCCAGGATCTCCTGCTGGTCAAGTTGAGTCTCCGTGCCCGTTTTTGGTGTGTCTGTGGTTGAGTCGAGTCTCTGTGGTCTTTTTGAGTTTCTGTTGTCATTTTCAGTGTCTCTTGTCTTTTTGAGTCCCTGCGGTTGTTCTGAATTCGCTCTGTGGACACCTCGGCCTCCGGCATGCACCTACCCGAGGGTGTAACGGCAGCTGTGGATATTCAGACGAAGATTTGGAGCGCACTGACCTTGCGGGTCGACCTCCTTGGCAATCTTCAGAGCGTCGGAGTTGGCGAGGTCAGAGTTGGCAGGGGATACGGCCAGCAGGAGGCAGTTGTCCTTGGTTACAAACTGCATGATCATATCTTTGATCTGGTGCTCGATGTCGGCCGGCTGGTCGCCCACCGGGACCTTGGTCATCCCAGGAAGATCCACCAGAGTCAGGTTCAACACTGACAACACAAAGCGAGGACCAGACTCACATTCAGGAAGTTCACCTGATGTGTGTGTGTGTGTGTGTGTGTGTGTGTTACCGTTGGGTGAGTAGACTCGCAGGCTTATGGGGACCGGACTGATTCCTTTGTTCTGTCCGGTAATTCGATCCGTTTCAGCTTCGATCTCCTGACGAACCTCATCGAAGTCTGTAAATTTCTTCCCTTTGCAGTGCAGGAACTCTCCATACTCTGATCAATCAATAATCAATCACATGATGAGGGTCACAGAGACAAACAGGTGCATACACATAACAAAAATACACCTTAAGATTCTGAGTCTCACCTGTTGGACAGTTGATGAGCTGCAGCACCAGTGGGCGCCGAGTGACAATGCCTGAACCCCGAGGCAGGAAGTCTCTGAGAGGAGGAGGAAGATGAAGGTTTAAACCACCTAAACGAACAACATTCTGCACAATACACGTGAAAAACACATCTGATGTGCAAAAAAAGGCCTGAACACACGCTGTGACATCACTTCCTTGTTACTAAAGTCTCTAAAGCCAATGTAGTGAACAACTGATGGTCACTGACCAATCACTGTCCTCCCTCAGGACCACTGTCCTCCTGCTGGGGAAGTCCTGAGTGTTTGGTAGTTTTGTGGTGTTTTTTTGTCGTTCTGCAGACAATCAGAATTAATTTGTCGAGTGTGAAAGCTGATTCTATGAGATGAATTGAAGCATAAAACCACAGAAGAGTCTGCAGTGAGTCAACATGAAGACGTTTGTCCTTCACACTGACCTCCAGTGTGTTGGAGGAGAGCTGCAATGTTTGATTCCCCTGCAGTCAGCGCACACACACACACACACACAGACAACACGCTTTTATTGTCACATGGTGCTTCTCTAACTACTGAGTCATGTGTTCAGCAGCAACCAATGAGTGACGACAGAGGAAAGAGAGAGAGCGAGCGAGAGACAGCCTCATCCTTCGGGTGAGGATGATAAAAATATTCAGCCTTCAGCTTCAAGCAGCAGATCATTTCCAGAGTTCAGATTTTAGGACATAGGCCACATGCTGCTCTGATGAACTAGGAAGGAAGACTGGGAGGACTGGGAACACTGGGTGAAGTTCAGTGTTCGGATGGCACCATGTGTGGAGTTCCTCAGGGTTCGGTCCTTGGTCCTTCTTCTTGGTCCAGCTGGACCTTGAGAACCACGGGGCTCACGTCAGGGCTCATGTCCAGCTGGACCGCGAGAACCACAGGGTTCACGTCCAGCTGGACCTCAAGAGCCCATTGATGGTTTCAATGCAGCAGGCCATAAAACAGCAAAGATCTTTTTCAGGCCCTGTGGTCTCGTCCACAGTCAGACGGTCAATACAAGCGACAGACCTCTTCGCAGAACTCGGGGGGGGTTCGCACCTGCAGGCCAACAGAACCGGTGACCAGGGCAGGAAAAGGTGCTGTGGCAGACAAAGACTGAGACAACCCACCCGGCAATGTGAAAAGAGACCCGGCTCATGTTTAGCAACATGAACGTTCCTTTCGAAACCAAAACACGAATAAAGGTGTGTGACAGGTCGCCAGCTGCGTGTCATCATGAAAAGGGGTTTCCCGTACACACGCTCAGGAAGGGAGGGGCACACAGCAAGCAGCCAATAGTTTTGGAGCTGAATGTGGTCCAGCGCCATGACACAGGTAGACCCAACAGTCCCAGTGAACCCAGCAAGCGACACGACAGGCCAGGGCCAGTTTGACAGCAGCAGCCAGTTGTCAGGCTGGGCTTGGCTCATCTTTCCCCACTCAGCATCGGCTAGCATCATTTAGCGGTCACTTCAGCAACAAGCAGCTGAAGCCGTGAAGACCATAAAATCTGATCCAGTTTCACCCGAATCAGCGAATAAGGTTGTCGTGTGCAGTAACCAATGAGATCCCGCCCACAGGAAGACTGGCAGGAAGTACGAGGCTGGTTCTGATGTCAGGAAGACTGATGGAGGGTGAGATTGTTGGTAGACCAGCTGATGAAAAAGAACTTCACATTTTGTATGACTTGCTGGATGAAAGTCGACATTTTCTTTGGCTGGTATCAACCTGGCGCACCACGTGACCGTGGGGTTCACTCTGATGGAGGATAAAATATGAAGATGAAGCGACTCACTTGCCCACGAAGTTCTCCAGCACGGAGCTCTTCCCGGCGCTCTGGCCGCCCACCACCGCGATCTGCGGCAGGTCGAAGGAGGAGTTCTGGCCGATGGAAGCGAATGCGTCCTGTAGCCGGTTGACCAGCGGGATGAGCTCCTCCATTCCGCGGTTCCCCATGACGGCTCAGGCTCACGTCATCAATCGATAATCAATCCGGCGCTGGTGATGCTGACGACGGTGGTCCTCCTGCTGTGACCTTCGGTTCGCTCTCCTCCTCCTCTCTGCGCCGCTGCAGGGAGGGACCAGCCCACCACATATATCCGGGGGGGAACTTTCGCAATAAAAGCACGCTCCTGTCGCTGCTCAAATCAGCAAGAGGTCATGCTGATTTATATCTAATCGCGTTGATATCTGAAGCCAATTGAACCGCTTCAGGTTATTAATCAGTCACGACCGGAGCTGGACGCTGGGGAAGATGACATCAGCTGGCTTCAGAACAGCCCTTATCTTGCCGCTCTGAACGTCACATGATCACAAACACGTCTCAACCCTAGCTCAGCGTCATCGGCACTTTAGTGTGAAAGGCAGCGGTCGGACATCCGGTTAGGTTTGAGTCCCTGCGACAGTTTGACGCAGGAGGATCCGAGCTGGTATTGGTCATTTATCGACTATTGATCTGATCCTGCACGTTTTAATGTGAGTCAAAAACACAAAAATCCACAGGGTGACAACAACATAATTTAATCAAATTTCCACAACAAAAGTGAAGATATCTAAAGCAGAATAAAAGACTTGAAAGAGCTGTTTGCTCATTGAAAACTCAGCTGAACTTCTCACCGTCATAGTGTTCTCTGGTTCAAACTTTATTTAAACTGTCACTGACAGCTGACTTCACGTTTAACTCTGACATATTATCTGAGGAATGTTTGATTCTAAATGACATCATCATGAGGTCATGTGTTGTTGTGATTCGCCTGCACTCAGTCTGAAGGGATGAGGCTTCACCCCTCACTTCACTGGGCTCTTTTTCCTGTTGTCCAATCAGGATCATGTCAGACGCATTCACAGGGGTGTGTCAGAGCCCCGCCCCCCCAGGCAGGGTCAGGTGCTCCAGCCTGACGACACAGAAAACTGCAGGTAAACAGCACATGACGGTGACCTGATGATGTCAGCAGGCACGAACTCGTGATAGGAGGTGTTATACAGCAGTGATATGATGTCACTTCCTGTGAACTGACTGGAAGTATGTTCCTATAAGGCTTCACACGACTCATTGGCATGGAACCAAGCCCCCTAAAACCTGGTCCAGAGGAGCCAGAGACCACAGACCAAGGCTCACGTTGGCTTATAGTATCAAATCAAATTTAATTTGTACAGCCCAAAATCACAAAGTTCGTCTCGGTTGACTTTCACAAAACTGTACAGATGTGACATCCTCTGCCCTCAGACCTTTGAACCGGGTGAAGAAAAACTTAAAAACCTGAACAGGGAAAATAAGAAACCTCAGGAAGAACCACAGAGGAGGATCCTTCTTCCTGGGATGGACAGACGTGCAATAAATGTCACAGATGTTGTACAGAAACAACAACATGACAACAACAGATTAATGAGAATGTTTAAACGTCCATGAGTGCAAGAGTCTGTGAGATCTATAAATGTAGATGTATGACAACACTATGGATCCAGAAACTATTGACTATAGACTATCGACTGTAAAGTATTGACTGTAAACTGTGTGACTGTAAACTGTGTGACTGTACACTAATAACTGTAAACTGTGTGACTGTAAACTGTGTGACTGTAAACTGTGTGACTGTACACTAATAACTGTAAACTGTGTGACTGTAAACTGTGTGACTGTAAACTGTGTGACTGTACACTAATAACTGTAAACTGTGTGACTGTACACTGATGACTGTAAACTGTGTGACTATAACCTGTGTGACTGTAAACTGATGACTGCACACTGTGTGACTGTACACTGATGACTGTAAACTGTGTGACTGTAAACTGATGACTGTAAACTATGTGACTGTACACTGTGTGACTGCACACTGTGAGACTGTACACTGATGACTGTAAACTATGTGACTGTACACTGTGTGACTGTACACTGTGTGACTGTACACTGATGACTGTAAACTTTGTGACTGTACACTGTGACTGTACACTGTGTGACTGCGCACTGTGTGACCGTACACTGATGACTGTACACTGTGACTGTACACTGTGTGACTGTACACTGTGTGACTGCGCACTGTGTGACCGTACACTGATGACTGTAAACTTTGTGACTGTACACTGTGTGACTGTACACTGATGACTGTAAACTGTCTGATAGTACACTGATGACTGTAAACTGTGTGTAAACTGTGTGACTGTAACCTGTGACTGCACACTGTGTGACTGTACACTGTGTGACTGTACACTAATGACTGTAAACTGATGACTGTACAATGTGTGACTGTACACTGATGACTGTAACCTGGCTGAGGCTGGCTGTTCGAAGCAAAAAGAAATTAGAGGTATCTTCCTGAAATCCTGACGGAGAAAAGTGGGCGTGGTTAGATGTGAGTGTGTCTCACCCTGACGATGATGGAGAAGAGTGACCTGGAGCTGTGAGACAGGTGTGTCGGGTAGGGGTGGAGCAGGTACTCCTGCAGCAGTGGGTGGTTGAAGGCCGAAAGTTGGGACAGAACTGCAGTCAGCTGTAAGTTCAACTCGTAGGGCTGAAAACACATGACACTGTCACCAACAGACCAAGTCACCGAGCTGGTGAGACGGAACAGATCAAACATATCTACCTGCTCTAGGACTCGTCCCAACCGGTCCAACAAAACCTTTAGCAGGGGACCTTCGAAGAACTCCGACTCACCTGAGGAGGAGGAAAGAGGAGGAAGAGCGAATGGCCAATCCCATGACAGTGTGTCACCTGGAGGAGGAGGACCTGGACTCAGGTACAAGATCAGGATTCACACCACTCAGTAGAATTGTGTTCTGTGAAGAGTTCCACAGACCCAGGATCTGTTTCTGGTATCTGGTCTCTCTAACAGTCACACAAAGCTGCTCATCAACTTGATAAATTGACCCAGGATTTCACATAGTATCATGAATGAGGCGAAGTCTGCATGTGACCAATCAGAGACAGGACAGGTGTGCCTTCAGCAGAGTGAACCAGAGAAACAGACTCCAGCTGACAGTAACACAGCTGGTCCAATCAGAGTCCACCATCTCACTTTGCTTTGTGTGTGTAGGTTTGTTGTGGCCCATCAGTGAGATGTTCTCTCATGTTCCGTGTTCAACTCTTGTAGTTGTGTCAAACTGATTGAAGATAAAATCTAACTAAGTCGAGTCCCAAACGGCGAGTCAGACAACACTTTCAGATCAAGCTGAAGACTTCAGACCTTCTATCAGTCAGGATGAAGCTGTGGTAGAGAAGCACTGAATCTCTTTAAATGAAGAGAAGAGGGGGATATGCAGCATCAGTAACCATGGCAACCCACCCATGTAAATGAACCAGTTTAAAAACAGTTAAGACCCAGAGTTAACCTGAAGTTACCTGTCCTGCCTCACAGTACACACCTGGACTTGTTGTTATGGCAACAAGTCCTCAAAGCCTGAGTAATACTTATGATGTGTGTGTGTGTGTGTTCTGACCTCTCATATCCTCCCTCCTGCAGCAGCTGAGCTGATCGAAACCTGAACAGGAACCAAACACTGAAAACTGCACACGCACACGTGCATGAACACATACACACACACACTGCTGTTGACCCGTCCGTGCATTTATCCTGACACTAACACTTTTAGCTTTAAATCTCCCTCACCACGTATTTATTGGTGTACATGACGTCTACCAAGATTAAGGATAAGGATTCTTTGTTAGCAGACCAGAACTAGCTAACCAGTGTTAGCTGTTGTCATGGATACAGACAGGGCATGCACATTTGAATGGATCAATACAAACTTAGGTGAGCCGGCGAGATGGAACAACGGGGAAGGGCTGCGTTTCACAGCTGGTCACGTGTGACCAACAACTGGAAGCAGCTAGCAGCCATTAGCCGCAACTCCAATGAACAAACGGATGTTTTCAGTGTTTTTCTTGTAGGCAGACAAGAAATGATGATGATGTTTCTTTGGACTGCACAGCGTTCTGCAGCTGAGCAGTGAAAACCACTGAAAACAGGAGGAACAAGAACCAGAAATGTTTATAGACTGTGGCGACACCGCAAGAATCAGGAGCTGCGTCCATCCAAGCGAGGACGAGATCAGAGCGCCGATCCGCTCCCACAAACTTCTACTTGTCACGCTCGACTGTAACGCTGCCGTGAGAATTGACACGCCACTCGCTATCTGAAGTCGCAGTGGGGGGGAGTCAGGACGGCGCTGTGTTGCACTTACCTGTTGACAATGTCTGAAGCCAATCCCAGTATGGAAGGAGGAGAGAGGAGGAGGGAGCAAGCTGTCCAAGAAGAATGGATCCTCTTCCAAACCAGTGAGAGGAGAGAAGCAGAAGACAGGTTACCTGTTGGCCTTCTGTTTGATTGATTTTATACACAAATGTGTATTTACAGCATTGAAATTCATCAGGATATCGCAGTAAAATCCTTGACATTTATGCTAGTAGAAGTGAAGTGTCGACTACTGAAATCTTAAACGTGATACAAATATACCAAATAAAAACACATGTTGTACAAACTTAAAACAAGTAAAAACAAAAAAAAACCAAAACAACAAAACCACAAAAACTATCCCACCTGAAAAGATTTTTCCCTTTGCCATCCTACTCAGAATCCCTCTTTCTGTGGCATTTTAAAACCATTCAAAGTTACAGCAGATTCGACCTCATTGGTGATTTTATTCCGTTCCTACCCGGATTAGAGAAATTTGCTTCTCACTACTTTACTTCGTTACTTTGGGTTGTTTCAAGCTGAATACACAAGAACATGAAATGATGTGTGTTCTTGGACCGGGAGTAGGAAGGACCCTCAGTTTGTCGGTCCTGTGCTGGATTCACTCACTGTAGCCGTCACCCTGTCCTACGGCAGGTGAACACAGGTAACTGCGACCCTTCAGGAAACTCTAAACCAGGACATCCAAAATGTCCCTGTGAGGCTTCTGCAGTAGTTCATCCCATAGGGACAGAGACACCCTGCTGACCTGAGGACAGGGAGACGAGACGGTCACTGCATGTTGTAGTTCATCCTCCGGACTGTGATGCTCTGTGACTGAGGGTCATCAGAGTGTAAAGTTTCACTCATCGTGGCTGCCTTCTAACATTTGGAAAACGTTCTGTAATGTTGAGGGAATTATGATGTTTAAAATTTAGACTAGAAGGCACTCAGAGAGTGCAAACCTCAGCCACGCAGCTGACCTCCCTACTCTAGTATGTTCTGATGTTCTGTAATATGTCCCTCGGGGAACCACGTACCAGGTAGAAAAGGGGTTAATATGTCTGCAGGCTGACGCCATTAACTGTGTCCGTGTCTCATTCATCATGAATATTACGACATGGTGTCTGAAGTAGGATGTAAGTGATAAAAGATGAGCCAGTAAATATAAGTAATAGCAGGTTATGAATCCTGGGAAGGTTTGAAGTACAACTGAAGTGTGAAGAGCAATACGGATTAAGATAACGAAATAACTGGCAAGGAACACGGACGGCCGGAGAAGCCGGTGACCAAGGGGAACGGGTACAGATAAGCCACCCGGAGAAGTTTAACTGTAGAGACATTTCGAACTGGCCCAATTGGAGCCGACGATTCGAAAGGTACCGAGTTTCATCAGGTCTGATTAAGAAGGAGGAAGCATTTCAAGTTAACACATTGATATATTCGATGGCAATGAAGCGGAGGATTTACTAAATGCTTCTGAGATGTGGGAGGATGAAAAGCTGATCTATAAGAGCGTAAAAGACTGTTTTAACAAACATTTTGTAGGTGAACATTATGACATTTTTGAGGGAGTCAGGTTTAACATGCAACAACAAGAACCAGGGGAAACTGACCGTCAACTGAAGAGATGTTCCCTCTCCGAGAAGTTACAGCCACATTCGGGCTTAACATTGTCTAAAGCCATCAACTCAATCTGACAGAAGGAGATGGTAGAACAGCAGCAGGCGGCGCAGACCAAAACAGACTCCCTCTCATCGATGGCCATGGTTTAGGATTTCAACCATGGAACCAGCGCGGTGCAATGGTGGGGCTGAGAGGGCTGAGAGGGCTGAGAAAACAGTCAAGCGCCTCCTGGAGAAGAACACTGAGCCAATCAGAGTTCAGCTTTTATCTGCTGTTTAAACTTTGGCATGTTCAGGCTCCGCCCACATTTACATTCATCAATATTGAAAGTTACAAAGACATCACGGCGGCTATGTGCTGGCTTAGTGCATTGTGGGATACTCTGGCGGTGAGCATGGTGCGGTCGCCACAGAGGAAGGGGGCGTGGCCGTCATGTAGATCGATTGAAGGCTCCCTCCGACGGACGGATGTGAAACATGTCACAGTGATGTAAAAACCGCTACGTCATCACAGGTAGAGCTAACTTTAGCAGCTAGCTTCCCGGCTACGTTACCCTGGTCACTTGCAGTTGTCACTTCCTGTGTTAACCCATCCATGCCCTCGCTTCCTGCCAGAAGAAGCTAACTGAGCTAGCTTTCACTAGCTGCTGACTCACCATCTCCAGCGCTCGCATCAACATCCGGCTCAGGTTCGGCCCGGTTCGGCCCGGTTGTTTTCCGCTTTGCCCACAGCTGACCCTCCGCCTTCAGATCGACTACCAGGATAAACTTCCGGGAAACGTTTCAAAGTAATTCGCAGTGAACTACACTTCCGGTATGATGATTTCAAATTAAGAGCTTTGTTAAGAACAATGATTTATTTTGAGTGTGATATTGGAACTCTTGTTTGATAAACATAAATACAAGTAAAACACAGTTCCTATGAAGTTTACAATGAAGACGAACATTTTATTTCTCAGGTCTGTTTGTGTTGGACTTCCTCTCAGGCTGCTCTTGTTGTTCGCGCCTCCTCCTCCTGCTCCTCCTCTTCAGAAGATAAGAGCAGAATTAAGCGCACCCACAGCAAACAGTAAATATAAATAATAAAGGGATTAAAAAAAAAATAAACAATGAAGAATGAATATAAAATCTCTTATTGGGTCGTCGGTTATTTACATCATGCATGGAGGGAGGGGACTGAAATGATGAACAACCGGCCTGGTTAACAGTGTGGCTGCAGCAGGGAGGAACCATCTACCAAACCTCTGTCATTCACACCTGGGATAGAGGAGTCCGTCACTGATTGTCCAGGATGGATGCCAGCTTTGCTAGCCCCCTTCTGTCCCCTTCTGTCCACCAGAGTCCAGAGGACAGCCCAGGACGCATCTGGGTTCCTGTCCAGCATCCTGGCGTGCTTTACTTTCTGCCTCAGTTCCTGGGGAGGCTGCAACTGTTGTAAAAAAAAAAAAAAAAAGAAAGAACTGAACTGTGTTTTAAAGCAAACCGATAAAAAGCGACACTTTATGAATGACGCCTTTGTCCGGCCCAGTCTGACGTGTTCACACTGCCTCTTTAAAGAGTCGATGGGCGTGACGAAGGGGGGGTGGACAGGTAGAGTTACCTGCCGCCCCTCCCCCCACAGTGTCTCAGGTGGAGCTGCGCCTTCGTCAGTCTTCCTCCACCAGGCACACGGTCTGTTCTGCTCTTGTTCTGTGTTCTCTACAAGAACTGCACTGAAGTGACAAGAAATCCAAGAACAAGAAGTTTTAGCCCCTGCAGGTGACATGGCATTCCATCCTGAGTTTGAGCGTGCGGGTCAGAAGGCGGGGCTTCAGGTGTGGCGAGTGGAGAAAATGGAGCTGGTCCCTGTTCCTGAGAGTCTGTATGGAGGGTTCTACAGCGGAGACGCTTACCTGGTGCTCCACAGCACCGAGAACCGGAGAGGAACCCTTCAGTACGACCTGCACTACTGGCAAGGTACTGCAGTACACCATGTACCAGTACTGTAATGTATATATGAGGGAGCAAAGGCAGTCTAACGACACATGGCGTTTTCCTGATATGAGAATACAAATTATTCTATTGTGCTTTTCAAGCCGCATTTTAGTAAGATGATGTAATTTCCTGAACTCGTAGGGCTCGGCCTGTTACATGGTTTGACTCCACCCACTTCAGTCAGTAAGTGATTATTGGTGTTCATATTTGTACCAACAGCTGTCCTCACAGTATTGTTGTCGAGGTAAAATAACAAATATAGTTTATTTGTTTGTGTTTCATGATGAATGTCACATCAGCATGTGGCTCGATTCCCGTTTGA
>KV751408.1:625244-644633 GCA_001698575.1 Mola mola
AAAGACAGGTACCTGTGCCTCAATGATCTTCTGTTTGGAGTCGACCACAGCCTGCATGTCAGAGTGGTCCTTCTTCAACTCTTCTTCTACTGCCATTAACCTGCACAGGTCAGAGGTCACACGGTCACTTTAAAGGTAGACAGGCAGGCAGACACGCAGACAGACAGGCAGACCTGCTGATGATGCTGTTCATCTGGAGGTCTTTGTCGTCCTGCAGCCTCCTCAGTCTGCTCTCCGTGTCCTCCAGGCGAGCCTGAAACACACACGCAGCTCTCAGGGCATTACCTTCGCCACAGTTTTTGTGAAATTGTGATGATCGGGAACAGCTGACACACCTGGTACTCCTGCAGCATTCGCTGGTTCTGCTGATCCTGGATCAGCAGTCGGGCTTCACACTCGTCCTGCCGCAGCGCTGCAACTCGCAGTTTCTCCTGCAGCAACGCAATCTCCTGCTGATACTGGACACAGAGTCGTACAGGAGGAACTAGTTCAGAATCAGCAGGGTCCTGGGATAACCAGCTCAGAACTGGAATAACCACTTCAGAACCGGGAGAACCATTCCAGTCCTGGAGAACCAGTTCAGAACCAGGAAAACCAAATCAGAACCGGGAGAACCAGCTCAGTCCTGGGAGAACCAGGTCAGAACTGAGACATCAAGCTCAGAACCAGGAGAACTAGTTCAGAACCGATAGAACATGCTCAGAACCGGGAGAACCAGCTCAGTACCAGGAGAACCACCTCAGAACAAGGAGAACCAGTTCAGAACCAGCTCAGTCCTGGAAGAAACATCTCAGAACCGGAATAACTAGCTCAGAACTGGAAGAACCAGTGGAGTCCTGGGAGAATCAGCTCAGAACCTAGAGAACAAGCTCAGAACTTGAGTAACCACATCAGAAACAGAAGAACCACTTCAAACCAGAAGAACCATTTCAGAACCGGCAGAACCTACTCAGAACCAGGAGAACCACTTCAGAAAGTCTTACCTTTTCTATGAGGGCGTCGTCATGGCGATCGTCATCCGCGTCCCCGTAGGAGGAGGCGGAGTTCATGTTGAGCAGCCAGGCTGCGGTCCGATCCAGTGCACAGGGAGACGGAGCCTGAACACACACAGAACCGGACTGAGCCCGCCTGCCGTTACTATGAACTACAAACGACAGGCTGATGGTCAGACTGACAGGTTGCCATGGTATCAGTCTAGTTACCTTGGCAGCAGGTCGTTGTTTCTCCGGGCTGTCCCCTTTAGATGACGACGACGCCTGTCTGAGCCGTGATTGGCTACTGCTCGGCCAATCGGGACTAGATGACATCATGCTGCCAGAGGCGGGGCGAGGAGGATAGGCGGCGCCTCCACCACCACTTAGCATGCTTGGAGGTGTCCGACCTCGAGGGGGTCCTGGTGGGGCTGAAGAGGGGGGAGGGGGCTGATCGATACGTCGCTGAGGACCTGAGGAGTTCTGACGTGGGGGGCCGGAACTTCCTGAGGGGAGGGACAAAAACAGTGACATCATCAGGTGTCTATTCTGGACCGTAACCTCATGTAAACAATGAGGACAAAGGTCACAGAATCCGGGAGCACTGCAACAGGACCTGTCCAATCAGAGAGCTGTGCATTGTCACTATTACCATAGAAACTGATGTACAAGTCTCAGACTTTAGGTCCTTGACCAAAACAAAGATGGCCACCACATTTTCACCCCCTCCCAAAAATGACACCAAAATACCCTGAAACGAATGCTGCCATGTTGTTCTGGTGACTTCATTTGGAGTCTGTGCAGTAGGGACCGGGGGCAGAGCCAAATTATCATGAATTGATCAATTATGAGCAGAGCTAAGCTGTCAATCATGACATTTCACATTTATATCAATAACTGATATGAAAAATTTGAAAATATGTCATCAAAAAGAACAACCTAAAATGGCAGAAAACAACTTGTCCCATCTGATAAAAGAGAGGGGGAGGGGCTTTTGAGCTGTACTGACTGCAGCCAGCCACCAGGGAGATTCCAGATGTTTTGGCTTCAGTTTGAGAAGCTCTCATGTCTCCAGGTGGCGCAGGTCTATCTGCACATGCTCAGATTACCATCTGACCCCTGACCAGTACCAAACATTTGAGCGAGTGAGTGGGAGTAGGAGTGGCTGCATCATGTGACTGTGTCAGGAACATCATCAGTCAGACCTGGCAGAGTCTCGGTGAGGGACAGGGCTCGTCTCGAGTACTCCTCTCCGCTGCTGCTGCTCGACATGGCCGACATCCTCTCCCCCCTCTCTGCCCCACCCAGCACCACTGACATCTGGGTAAGAAACGCTGGTTTGGTCGCCACGGTGTTCCTGTCCTCAGCATTTCCCTGTGACCCAACCGAGCCGTTGGAAGGTGTGGCGTCGGTCTGTTGCCGCGGCGACGTAGTGCTCATGTGATACACGGGGTTCTGGAAGGAGAGGGGGAGGAGCCCTGTCCTGCGCTGCCATTGGCTTTCGTCAAGACCATCGCCAGAAGAGGAATCCTGCAGGTCGACCAAGGACAGACTACGGCTCTCATTGGTCAGATCGGGCCCCTCTCTTCGGCCCCCATTGGTCATTTCAAAGGCCGTCTCGTTCTCATTTGTTTCTGAGTAGGATGAGCTGGGAGCTGGAGAACCCTGCAGGCCTGCATGAAGTGGCATCGGCAGAACAGGAAAGGTCAGACAGAGACTGAACATCGGACAGAGGTTTGATCAAAGGTGAATGGTCACCTGACACCGGCTGCAGACTGGAGCCTCTGGTGAAGAAGAACAAATCTTTGTTCTCAGGAGTTGGAGATGGAAGTCTGGTGAAGTCCACCAACCTGCACACACACACCGGACTCAGTATCAGCACAGAGCCAGGACAGGACCAGTAGAAATAGTAAATCCAGTTTAAAATCTTAATTTGTAATTTTGTTAATTGCTTTAAGGATCATTGTTGATTCACGGATGCATTGATTGATTATAGAGTTTTCAACTGAAGTTAGTTCCTTAAATGATGATAACAAAGCCATGACCTTGTAAACCTTGTAACCATAAAAATAGAGTCAATATAATTAACCACATGATAATAATGTGGTATAATAATAATTAGCAACAAAAGTTCTGAGTGGGATGCCCACCCTCCGTCAAGTCCAACACCGCTCTGCAGACCAATGGAGGGGTTACAGGTCGCCAGAGGAGGAGAGAGGGGCGGGGAAGGAGGAGGTGGAGACAGAGGGGGTGGAGACACCACACGGTTTGACTCGGGAGAGGAAACTGTCATGCCCCCTGGATATATCATGCTCCCCGGGTTAGCCAGAGCTGCTGACACGTCCCTGAGGATCCGAGGAAGAGGAGCAAGCTTCGCCAGCGATGACTGGACAGAGAGACAGAAAGAGACAGACAGGCAGGAAGGAGAGAGAAACAGAGAGAGAGTACTGACATCAGATTTGATGCAAAGCTTCATGTGAGAATCAAAAACTGCTGGAGGTCATGAGGTACATCCTGAGACACCTTCTCAGGTGTGTTACCTGGTCCAGCTCAGTCAGCAATGTGTGCAGGCTGGACAGCTCCCGGCCGAGGTCGATGTACCCGTCGAAGCCGGCAGTGTGATTCAGTCCATCTGGGTTTGAGATCTCTTGCAGGAATCGCTGCATGCTGCTCCACTGCCGCTCCACAAAGTCATTCATGAACAGCATGTACTCCTCCTTAGTCCCAAACCTGTAGGACACACGGAAGTGAGCCTATGCCACATCTGCATGTGAGTCTATGTCACATCTGCAGGTGAGCCTACGCCACATCTGCAGTCGATCCTAAACCACATCTGCAGGTGACCCTAAGCCACATCTGCAAGTGATCCTACGTCACACCTGCAGGTGACCCTAAACCACATCTGCAGTCGATCCTAAACCACATCTGCAAGTGATCCTACGCCACATCTGCAAGTGAGCCTACGTCACACCTGCAGGTGACCCTAAACCACATCTGCAGGTGAGCCTAAGCCACACCTGCAGGTGAGCCTACGCCACATCTGCAGTCGATCCTACGCCACATCTGCAGGTGAGTCTACGTCACATCTGCAGGTGCGCCTAAACCACATCTGCTGTCGACCCTAAACCAGATCTGCAGGTGAGCCTAAGACACATCTGCAGGTGAGCCTACGTCACATCTGCAGTTGACCCTAAACCACATCTGCAGGTGAGTCTAACCCACATCTGCAGTCGACCCTATACCACATCTGCAGGTGACCCTAAGCCACATCTGCAGGTGATCCTACGCCACATCTGCAGGTGAGCCTACGTCACATCTGCAGTCGACCCTACGCCACATCTGCAGGTGCGCCTAAACCACATCTGCTGTCGACCCTAAACCACATCTGCAGTCAACCCTAAACCACATCTGCAGTCGACCCTAAACCACATCTGCTGTCGACTCTAAACCACATCTGCAGGTGAGCCTACGTCACATCTGCAGTTGACCCTAAACAGGTGAGTCTAACCCACATCTGCAGGTGCGCCTAAGCCACATCTGCAGGTGACCCTAAACCACATCTGCAGGTGACCCTACGCCACATCTGCAGGTGAGCCCACGCCACACCTGCAGGTGAGTCTACGTCACATCTGCAGGTGCGCCTAAACCACATCTGCAGGTGAGCCTACGTCACATCCGCAGTTGACCCTAAACCACACCTGCAGGTGAGTCTACGTCACATCTGCAGGTGCGCCTAAACCACATCTGCAGGTGAGCCTACGTCACATCTGCAGGTGCGCCTAAACCACATCTGCTGTCGACCCTAAACCACATCTGCAGGTGCGCCTAAGCCACATCTGCAGGTGAGCCTACGTCACATCCGCAGTTGACCCTAAACCACACCTGCAGGTGAGTCTACGTCACATCTGCAGGTGCGCCTAAACCACATCTGCTGTCGACCCTAAACCACATCTGCAGGTGCGCCTAAGCCACATCTGCAGGTGAGCCTACGTCACATCTGCAGTTGACCCTAAACCACATCTGCAGGTGAGTCTAACCCACATCTGCAGGTGCGCCTAAGCCACATCTGCAGGTGAGCCCATGCCACACCTGCAGGTGAGCCTAAACCACATCTGTAGGTGAGCCTAAACCACATCTGCAGTCGACCCTAAACCACATCTGCAGGTGAACGTAAACCACATCTGCAGGTGAACGTAAACCACATCTGCATGTGCGCCAAAACGACATTTGCAGTCAACTCTACACCACATCTACGGATGAGACCTCCTCCTGCTCCTCCAGAGCAGACGTACTTGCTAAAGTTGGCAAGGGTCTGGATGACTTTGGCAATGAGGGTCAAAGTTCTCGCCGAGCGTTCGTCGGGGTACTCCTGCATCAGGTCGAACAGAGACGGTGACATCACAGCCGGACACAGGAAGCGCAGGAACAACGAAGCACTGATGAGACGCTCACTGATGTCTGGTCGCCCTCGATTACCACACTCCTGTCGCCATGACGCAAATACCTCCTTCAATTCTCGAGGGAAGACCCTGGGGGGGGGGGGTTATACACTGATGAACAGTGTGTGTATATACAGTGTGTACAGTGTGTACAGCGTGTACAGTGTGTACTGTGTATACCGGTATGAGTCAAGGATCTTGCAGAAGGCCAGCTCACAGCACATCCTCAGGTTGGCCTGATGCTCTGAGAGGTCAGAGGTTGCACAGCGTGACGAGTCCACCTCACAGTTCTCATCAGACTCATAGAGAGCTTTAATGAACTCGCCTGAACTCACAATACAAACACACACATAAATAAATCCTGTTAAAAATAAATCACACCTGTAATGACAAACAAAGTGTCTGCGTGTGTAGTTTACATTCTACATTAAGGTTTTGACAGCAGTCGTGTGTTTATGTGTAGCGGTATGTGTACCGAGGGCATCCTGCAGGTACTTCTGACCAATCAGCTTCAGGTATTCCTCAATGCTCTTTGTTGCCAGCGTGTTCTCTCGGAAGATCAGCTGGTCGTTGTCACGGCAACGATCCACCTCTGACATCATCAGGTCTGTGAGGAAGTCCTGCAGAGGGAGGTCATGTGATCAGATCAGAGCAAAAACGTGGAGACAGACACCACTTTGGCGCTTGTGGCTGGTGGTTTGTAAAAGCTGTGAGACGTGGTGCCTGATGACAAAACTGCCCTGGTACTGTATGTGGTGTCTGTGCCCTCAAACCTGTCCCTCTGCAGGCCTGATGGTGACACTGATGGGGTTGGTGTGTAACAGTTCAGTAGGGAGGGCAGTGGGTGGGGTCACCTTGGCTTTGCCGGTGCTGTGCAGGATGTGGACGAGTGCAGCGGCGAGTTCCTCTTTGGCTCTCAGGCTGATGGAGGCCTCCAGCGTGTTGCAGAGCAGCAGGTAGTTGGAGCTGATGTACTCAGCAAACTCTTTGTACTGCTCCATCGGCAGGATGACGATGCTCTGGTACCGAGCTTTGATCCGCACCGTCGGGACCGAAGACTTCCCTGAACAACAGTAACACCGTCACGGGACAATCCGGGCATATTGGGAGCGCTCAGACCAGAGCTTTTTCAAGTGCTTTTACTGCATTCTGATGTGTTTTTCAGAGAGGGCCGAATCCGGAGCAGCTTGAAGATGCCCAACCTCACGTCTTCGTCAGTTCTGACTCAGGTTGTGGCTCATTGGTGCCTCCCGGCTCTATGGGTCTTTTGGCCCCCGGAGGGGATATATGTCACGGTCGACGACCCCACAGAGGCCACCACCTGGGACAACAGCTGACCACCAGTCAGTCAGAACTGAAGAAGTCCAGCTGGACTGAACACTCCACACACTCCACAACAGCTTTGAGCCCACAGTATTGTCTGTCAGGCTGTCACATGACTGCAAACACATGAATTTAGGACGTACCTCTGCTTGTACTGGGCGTGCTCAGTGAGTACCACTTCTCCACCATCTGCCTGCCAGTCACCGTGGCAACAGGGATGTTGACCAACCCGATGTAGCTGCTCTTGTCCTTCTTCCTCTTCCTGTCTGTGTCTTTGTAGAGATGAAGAGTGATGGCGCCGACAGACGGAAGACTGCTGAAGTCGAATCGCTCGCCCCAAAACACGTTATCAGTCTTCAGCTTACAGGATGTCCGTGCGTATAGACTGTCATCGAGACACAGCTCACAGAAGTACCTGCAGTACAAATACATCAAGACACAGTTGCTGCTGTTGTAAGTACTGCCACTGTTGTAGATGCAGTATAAGTACTGCTGCTGGTGTAAGGTGCAATATAGGTACTGCCATTGGTGTAGTTTGCAGTATAAGTACTGCCGCTGGTGTAAGGTACAGTATAAGTACTGCCACTGGTGTAAGGTGCAGTACAAGTACTGCCGCTGGTGTAAGGTGTAGTATAAGTACTGCCACTGGTGTAAGGTGCAATATAAGTACTGCCATTGGTGTAGTTTGCAGTAAAAGTACTGCCACTGGTGTAGATGCAGTATAAGTACTGCTACTGGTGTAGAGTGCAGTATAAGTACTGCCACTGTTGTACATGCAGTATAAGTACTGCCGCTGGTGTATTTTGCAGTAAACGTACTGCCACTGGTGTAGATGCAGTATAAGTACTGCAGCTGGTGTAAGGTGCAATATAAGTACTGCCATTGGTGTAGTTTGCAGTAAAAGTACTGCCACTGGTGTAGATGCAGTATAAGTACTGCTACTGGTGTAATTTGCAGTAAAAGTACTGCCGCTTGTGCAGTATGCAGTATAAGTACTGCCAATAATGTAAGATGCAGTATAAGTACTGCCGCCGGTGCAGTATGCAGTATAAGTACTGCCATTGGTGCAGTGTGCAGTATAAGTACTGCCACTGATGTAAGATGCAGTGTAAGTACTGCCACTGGTGTAGTTTGCAGTAAAAGTACTGCTGCTGGTGCAATATGCAGTAAACGTACTGCCACTGGTGCAGCGTGCAGTAAAAGTACAGCCACTGGTGTAGAGTGCAGTATAAGTACTGCCACTGGTGTAAGGCGCAGTATAAGTACTGCTGCTGGTGTAAGGTGCAGTATAAGTACCACCACCGGTGTAGTTTGCAGTAAAAGTACTGCCACTGGTGTAGATGCAGTATAAGTACCACCATTGGTGCATTGTGTAGTTGTGTGTGCAGTATAAGTACTTCTTTTGGTTCAGTGTGCAGTAAAAGTACTGCAGAAATACCTCTTCTTGGCGGGCAGGTCCTTGGCCTCAATCACCCACAGAGTGAGAACATTTTCCAGTCTGCGGCTGTTGTCCTTGTTGGGATGAACTGCTCTCCTCAGGTTCTCCATCCACTTATCACGTTCTGCTGCGGAACGACACGAGAAGCACTTGGTTCCTGTTGACGTCGTCACCTAGGACACGCAGAGTCACACTCATCACCATAGAAACAGTCACAGATCATCACTGTGTGTGTGTGTGTGTGTGTGTGTGAGACCTCGAAGCAGTAGTCCTGTCCCAGAAGGGACGAGTGAACCGGTTTGATGATCACTGATTGGTCCATCCTAAATTCCAGAGACGACACACAGCTGGTGCTTAGCAACAACTCCTGACTACCACCGTGCAGCTGCCGCATCACACAGCTGGAACACAGAGTGATGATGTTGTCAGGCGCACAGTGAGCACAGTTATTAGTCCTAAGTCAGTCAGAGTCCAGGTCCAGGCCCTGGACTTCCTGTTGGGGGAGTCAGCGTCATGACAACAGGCTGTGAAAAGCGAGTTAGCGGTGTCATTACTCCTCCAGACCTGCCGGGGATCCAGTAGGGCTGATTGACGGTAAACAAACAAACCAACGAGGATGAGAGTCCGACTGAGGCTCCACTTGAGGAAGATGGCCGACGAGGAACCAGTGACAGCTCCAGAGGAACCCGTGAGAAGGTCTCTGGGAACAGTTTTAGACGAACACAGAGAAAACGCTCACTTGTCCGTGTGTGAATGTCACTCTGGTGATGAACTCACGCATGAGTGCACTGTTTCAGTCACACTGTTAACACCAACAGTTTCACTGACGATGTGCTGCAAGCCAACACTGTTTGCAGTATCTCCATGGAAACACAGTATCTGTGGGTGTCCAAGGTGCTGAAGAAAACTTGATAAAAAAAATTCTCAGGATATTATCTGTTTGTCATGACATCAGAACACTGTGCATAATTTTTCCACACGTGAGGCTACAAATTATAAATTTAAGTTGTAATGTGATGATACAGTGATGATGGCATAAAGACCATTGACGATGTTGCGATGATGCAGAACAACCCTGTCCTGATGCAGTGATGATACTGTGATTATGTAGTGATGATGCTTTGATGATGCAGTGACATCACAGCGATGACCCTATGACTCCATCAAACAGGCGATTGACAGCTGATCAATCTATGATCAGCTGCTGTTGTCAGAAAGAAAAGTCAATCATGAGAGGATGACATCAGGAAAAAATGTCTCATTTTTGAAGATTATTAACCTGCTATTATAACTGGAGTGGAAAACACTGTTTTTCTTCTTGTGATTGAGCCTCTCAACAGTGTGGTCAACACTGTGTCACTGACACAAGGGAGGAGGGTCTTAAACTGTGGGGCCTAAACAACATACAAAGTGAGCATACATGGCGTGCAGCTCTGTGCACAATAACTAACTGAGATGATTCAGTCTGGATCACTGACCTAAACAAAGATGGCCACTTTCACTCCGATCAATGTAAAGAAAGAAAGTCAAAAGATCCCAATACAAGTGCTGCCATCTTATTCTGGTGATGTCATTTGCACTTAGAGTCTTTGCACCCTAACTCCATCTTTGTGTTTTGGCTATAGTTTATGGGACACTCTTATGTCGGCCAACTTATAGTCAGTGGCCCAAATGCAGTGACTGGTCAAGCTGCAAATAGCCACAAGGCTTGGCGGATATACTGCTAAATCTAACAGGGAGCCTTTTGCTAGTAGCATTCACAATGAAAGGATGACAAAAAAAGTTGTGGCTAAAGTGTCCCAGTGCTAATATGTTAGCTGCTGTTAATGCTAACGGTAGCAGTTACAATGCTGGCCCTTTAGAGTCACTGTGGTAGTATCAGCTGATGACATGAGTGACGTAGTGTGGTGTAGTAGGGACAACTGGCTCGATTAGCAGCTAACACAAAGTTAGCATAATGCTAACCACAGCAATGTGCAGTGATTGCTGAGTCGGGCAGATGTTTTAGACTGAGGAATGTTTGTCACACTTTGTGCTTCTCTGTCAGCCTGAAAAATCGTCTTCAGTGTTTGTTGAACTGTCACATGTCTTTGAGTCAAAGTATCATTGTAAGCAGCTGATTTATAGGATTTGCACGAGAGGGAGGCAGTGACCTCTGACACCCCCGCCCCCGATATACACACACGTACATCTGTAATATATGCAGAATGAGCTGTTGTTCCTCTGTTAACTCGTTATCTATCATCATTATCTAAACGAGCTGCTTTACCTTAGCTGCTTATTGCTAATTGTTCTGCCTGTCTGACTGTATGCATGTGTCTGCTGTAGCATCATCCCGTGCAGCTAATGGCTTACGACAAGCCGAGCAACAAGCTAACATAGCAGGCTAAATGTGTAAAGACTGAGGCCAAGCTAGAACACACACACACAGAAATTCAGCCTGCATGTTCATGCAAATAAGAGCAAACACACACACACACACACAGAAGCATCTTGCAATTCAGAGGACAAAGGCTGTTAATGCCTGCAGATACTCACTGAGCATCCTGTGTGAATGCTGAGGAGGAGGAGGAGGAGGAGGTGGTGAGGGGGTTATGTATCCATGTTCTCTTTCAGCATGGAGCAGCAGCAGCAGGAGGAGACAAGAAGAAAGATGGAGAACCTGCTGATCCTGATGCTGTTTGGTCGAAAGGCTGAAGCCTGTCTGTCTGTCTGTCTGTCTGCCGCTCTGATGGCACACGGCTTCAGTCTCTCTCTCTCTCTCTGTCAGCAGCAGCCCCTCCCTGCAGCGAGGATGCCCTACTTCCCCCCTCCTCCTCCTACTACTCCTCCCCTGCAGCTTTAGGTGGGAGTTGTGTGTTCATATTGTTGTTTGTTGTTCACCTCTTGGCTCCACTGATAAAAAGACTGTGAGGCGTTACAATCACAAACTTCCAATCAGGACCATGAGACTGCAGCCTCAGCACATTTAGAACCTGTTGTTCTTCCTATTTTTACTATCCAGGACTGGTCCTAGTCCCAGGTCTGTTTTAGGGTCTGGTTTCAGGTTTGGTCTCAGGTCTGGTTTTAATTCTAGTTCCTCTTCTGCTCTCAGTACTGGTTCTATTTCTGGTCTCGGGTTTGGTTGTCAGATCTCCTCTCAGCTCTTGTGCCAGGTTTAATCTAAGGTCTAGTCTCAGGTCTGGTCTCAGGTCTGGTCTCAGGTCTAGTCTCAGGTCTGGTCCCACGTCTGGTCCCAGTTCTGGTCCCAGGTCTGGTGTCGGGTCTGGTCTCAGGTCTAGTCCTAGGTCTAGTCTCAGGTCATGTCCCAGGTGTAGAGTCTCAGGTCTAGAGTCTCAGGTCTAGAGTCTCAGGTCTGGTCCCAGGTTTGGTCTCAGGTCTAGTCTCAGGTCATGTCTCAGGTCATGTCTCAGGTCGGGTCCCAGGTCTGGTCCTAGGTCTGGTTGCAGGTCTGGTCTCAGGTCGTGTCCCAGGTCGTGTCCCAGGTCTAGTCTCAGGTCTGGTCTCAGGTCTAGTCTCAGGTCTGGTTCGAGGGCTGGTCCCAGGTCTGGTCCCAGTTCTGGTCCCAGTTCTGGTGTCGGGTCTGGTCCCAGGTTTAATCTCAGGTCATGTCTCAGGTCATGTCTCAGGTCATGTTTCAGGTCGGGCCCCAGGTCTGGTCGCAGGTCTAGTCTCAGGTCTAGAGTCTCAGGTCTAGAGTCTCAGGTCTAGAGTCTCAGGTCTAGTCTCAGGTGTAGTCTCAGGTGTAGTCTCAGGTCTGGTCCCAGGTTTAATCTCAGGTCTGGTCTCAGGTCTAGTCTCAGGTCTGGTCTCACGTCTAGTCTCAGGTCTAGTCTCAGGTCTAGTCTCAGGTCTGGTCCCACAGCTGGTCCCAGGTCTGGTCCCACAGCTGGTCCCAGGTCTGGTCCCACGTCTGGTCCCACGGCTGGTCCCAGGTCTGGTCCCACGTCTGGTCCCACGTCTGGTCCCAGGTCTGGTCCCAGGTCTGGTGATGGGTCTGGTCTCAGGTCATGTCCCAGGTCTAGTATCAAGTCTGGTCTCAGGTCTAGTCTCAGGTCTGGTCCCAAGTCTAGTTTCAGGTCTGGTCTCAGGTCTAGTCTCAGGTCTGGTCCCAAGTCTAGTTTCAGATCTGGTCTCAGGTCTGGTCTCAGGTCATGTCCCAAGTCTAGTTTCAGGTCTGGTCTCAGGTCTAGTCTCAGGTCTGGTCTCAGGTCTAGTCTCAGGTCTGGTCCCAAGTCTAGTCTCAGGTGTAGTCTCAGGTCTAGCCTCAGGTCTAGAGTCTCAGGTCTAGAGTCTCAGGTCTCCTCTCAGGTCTAGTCTCAGGTCTGGTCTCAGGTCTGGTCTCAGGTCTGGTCTCAGGTCTGGTCCCAGGTTTAATCTCAGGTCTGGTCCCAGGTCTGGTCGCAGGTCTGGTCCCACGTCTGGTCTCAGGTCTAGTCTCAGGTCATGTCTCAGGTCTGGTCCCAGGTCTGGTCTTAGCTCTGATCTATAACACTTCCAGCATGACTCTCGTGGCTCTGAGGGTCCAGATCAAGGGTTTGTCTGTGAGAAACTGCTGGTCTCCCAATGAGCAGGTTTGACTCCTCAGAGGGATTCTGGGTAATTGATTATCAGTTGTGTGTGAGTTACCTGCTGTCGGCCTTATTGATCAGGTCGGACTTGACGCTGTTCAGACGAGAGAGTTTGGCCTGAGAACGAGTCTGACGAAGTGACTGCTTCAACCGCCGCGACAGGAAATCCTGAGGAGGAGGGGGAACTGCTGTTGCTAGCATGCTGAAAGATGATTGGCTGGATTGCTATTCCAATCATAATAACAATGACATGATGTGTTTCTTCTGAGAGTCATCAGGTCACTTCCTGTTTATCAAACAATCGACCGCTGGAAGCTCATTAACTAAAGTAAACAAACTTGTTAGTTATTGTTTTATTTATTAAAAACATGAGGTGATTCATGTTTACAAACAAATAAACAGAAATGACCCCCAGATCACTATACTGTCTGTCTGTCTGACTGCAGGTTGTGTTGAACTGTCTTAACTTCATTGTCTCACCTGCAGGTGGAGCCGCTTAGCTGAGCAATAGCTCTATTACCATGGAAACAGCACACTGATCCCAGCTGGCTGGAGGAGTTGTTTGTGTGTGTGTGCTTACCGTCACTCTGGTGGTAGGCGTGTCCATGGCAGAGCTACTGTGCACGATCTGTCGGGAGACTCCTCTATCTGGAACATCTGGAACAGAGTGCACTGTGGGAACAGGTTGCAGATTTAGTGGCAGTCAGACATGTTGAATCCACTGCTGTTGCTGTGGTCACTGGTGTTGACAGGGTCAACATGGTGACTTAATTTGACAGGACAGTGTAAAGTGTGGCATGAGAGACAGACTGGGACAGGAACCCAGGTCTCGGCCCAGGTGAGTTGACAGCTCAGGACCAGCAGCAGTTTGCTTCAGCGAGGTCATGTGACCAAACAACACAAACATGAACTTCATACCATGTTTACTAATTGACCACATGTTGAAAGCCTGTTTACAATGTGTTTACTGCCCGTTAACATCATGTTTACTAACTGACCACAACATGTTTACTGCCTGTTAACATCATGTTTACTAACTGACCACAACATGTTTACTGCCTGTTAACATCATGTTTACTAACTGACCACAACATGTTTACTGCCTGTTAACATCATGTTTACTAACTGACCACAAAATGTTTACTGCCTGTTAACATCATGTTTACTAACTGACCACAAAATGTTTACTGCCTGTTAACATCATGTTTACTAACTGACCACATCATGTTTATTAACTGACCACATCATGTTTACTAACTGACCACAACATGTTTACTGCCTGCTTCCTCTTTGCTGGCTGCTCACTCTGACATGTGTCCTTGTAGAACTCATCACTTAGAACGGGTGACAGCTCAGGTCACGTCCTCCACCTCCGCAGGCCCAGTACGGTGTTGCTTGGATGCAGATGAACAACGTTCCACAGCTTGACAGGCCGTTTCAGCACGGGGACGAGGACAAGGACCCACCTGCCTAAACGTGGACCTGAAGAAGAACAATGGAGGACTTTGGTCGCTATTCTTCCAGAATAACGACAGCCAGTCCACTGACGCTCTCTGGACTATGTCCAGAACACACAGCAACAGGGTGTTGGAGTGGACTCCGTCCTGCCTGGTGATGTCAGACTAAGGGTGTCAAGGAAACCAAACGTTGGGGAACCGATGGCGCTGCCTGTAGCTCCCCACTTCACTGGGGTTTCTGTGTGATGCTACTCAATGGAGGCAGACTGGAAGGAAGGTTCTGATCTTCCTCCAGGATCTCCAAGATCCTGCACCACTGGAACCCCACACCACCAGGAACACAAAATTTGAAATTCTGACACCGGGTCCTCCGGGCTGAAGAGGAGAGGGACCGGCTTCTTATCAGTCCAACAGCCAGTATCCATGATGGTGTGGTGGTGCTTCAGAGCACAAGGAATCATGGGTAAACTGCAGATGTGTGAAGGCTCCATTAAAGCTGAACGAGATATTCAGGTTTTGGAGCAATGCACTGCCAAGCAAACATCTTCGGGAAGAGCCTGTTTCTTTCAGTGAGAATACACTAAACCACATTCTGCGTGTGCGACAACAACGTCTCCTTAGTAGCAGAGACCACTTGCTAACTGAAGTCCCCGTCCGACATTATGAAACGCTCGACAAAAGGGACCAGAACTGCTGAGCACCTGAAAACCTCCTTCAACAACAAGGATCTACTGTCAGACTGACAATAGTTGTTCCCTTGAGTTCTAAAATCTGCCTAAGCCAGCTGGACCACCACTGTCCCTGCAGCAACAACCCCCTCTGCCCAGACTCAGCCCATCCCCTCTGAGTCTGGATCCTGGACTTCTTCTGTGACAGAACCATCAGGATCACCTCCAAATTTAGTCACCTGACCTCTTGTCTGTGACCTTTGACCCTCAGCAAGTGATGTTAACCTGCTGCAGCTTCAAGACCACCATCTGAGCTGCTATTACCATGGTAACTGACATCCCAGGTCAGATTATGAGATTATTATTGTGACATCAAGATTAAACAGAACTAATCCTGCTGCTGCAAACACACACAGTCATGTCTCTCTATCTCTGTGAGGACGCTCATTGTCACACCACCCTGAACCCCAACCCCCCGACCAGAACCCTAACTGTGACCCTGACCATTTGAACCCTGACAAAAGACTTTGAACTTGTCAGGGTCATTCAAAATGTCCTTACAAGACTAAATTTGTCCTTTCAATGACAGTAGTACACAAACGCGCACAGAAACACTTCTCACCGTCAAACTCTTCATCAAACTCCACCTCCATCACCCGTCTGTTTGTCTCTCCTTGTCCTCTGCAGATTTTTAAACCCTGACGTTCTTCTTACCTTTGTAGGCGGGGCCAGGAGGTGCTGAGGTCACATGGAGAGTGTATCTTAGCAACCAGACAGTACAAGTTTCCGCCCTCTCTGTCAGCAGCAGAGGATGAACCTGAAGAAGGGGATGTTTGTTTGTGGGCGGCCAAACAATGTATGATGTGACTCTAGGAGGAGGAGCAGGATGTGTATTTTTGTGTCAAGGGGAAACGGGAGTTTTACCTTTAGCAGGAGAAGGAACAGAATCTGTAGTTTTACTTCCAGCAGGAAGAGGAGGAGGAGAGGTTTTACGTTTAGCAGGAGAGGGATGTGTAGTTTTCTGTCCAGGAGGAGCAGGAGGAGCAGGAGGATGTGCAGTTTTACTTCCAGCAGGAGGAGCAGGAGGATGAGGAGGATGTGTAGTTTTACCTCCAGAAGGAAGAACAGGAAGAGGAGTAGGATGTCTAGTTTTACTTCCAATAGGAAGAACAGGAGGAGTAGGGTGTGTAGCTTTACCTGCAGAAGGAGAAGCAAGAGGAGTTTTTACCTCCATGTTGTTGAGCATCATTAGCTGAGACTCTGATAGGATGCAGAACATTTTCCTCCAGACATCAGGCTCCGCCTTCTGACCACAAGACAGCCAATGGATGGAGGCGCTCTTCAGCTCTGTGACATGATCAGTAACTCAGTACCTTCCAGCAGATACTATAAATATTACTAATACTAGTGCAGTAATATCCTGAAGTTATTCATGAGACCAGACCAGAATTAGTCCTGATTTCTGATAAGTAATCACATGGGATCAATATAGAGAACTAGGGCCAGACTATTCATTCACATGTTAGAAGGTTGAAGTTCAGCTGTTTGTTTTACTGCAGCTCTCCACTCAATCTCACTTCGTCACTCTCAACATGTCCGCCTATAACACACTCCATTTGCCCTGAAGCTGGTCTCGCAGGATTCAAAATTTAACGGGTGTTTGTGTGCACCAATCAGGGCTCAGTTACCTCATCTGACAGATGCATTATTAAGTTCTTCAGACACCAAACTTCAAGTGCTATTGTTTTATTGATGCAGCAGTAGTAGAAGTATTGTTAATGCTCTGCTGTACAAGTAAAAAAAAACAACCTGTTTTTCACATGTCACAGTGCAGGTAAACATCAAAGCTTCATCAACCTTTCAGTTTTCTGGCTTTACTGTCCATAAACTTACCAATCACATTCATCCAGCCCATGTGTTGACACCTGGACAGGTGCTTCACCATTTCCTCCATCGCAACACACCTGTCCGTCGGTCTGTCTGCACAGGTAGATAAGACCTGGAGAGAGAAGATAGATGACATGAAGACATGTAGAGTCACAGACTCAGAGTCGTCCTGTGTTTTTGTACCCGTCTGTCAGTGGACATCACATACCTGAACTGTCGCTCTCGCTCTCTCTCTCTCTAGAAGTGTGTGTGTGTGTTTCTCATGTGTTGTTTAACACCTTAATGTCATTAACAGATTATCATGTGAACACTCCCAGGGGTGCACAGACACAAATGGAATACAGCAGTCAAAGGTCAAAGAACAGGTTTTTTTAATTCTACAGAAAGCTGGTAGCTGATTGGTCAGCTGAACATATAATAAACCCCAATGGGAGGGGAACAGGGTAACCATGGCAGCAATTTAAAGTGACAGTCAGTTTAACGTCTCAGAGACCTTTAACAAAATTAGCACAGTTAGCATTCCTCATTCAAATAAATGAGCTCTGTTAGCTCAAGCTAAGATGTGACGTCAACAATCTAAAGCAGGACTTCAGCGATGGATTATCAGTTTAGGATAATGATTGCATAGATACAAAAGAAAACAAGAAAGAGCGAGCAGGTAAATAAAAACATGAACTCTGGGAATGGAGTACAAAGAGTCCAGGGTACTCATCTTCGTCAGCTTCACTGCTGCTGAGGTCAGAGGTCATCCTGACACTTTTACACTCGTTATCATGGACCGCTCATACATGACATCGTTCAGAGCAGGATGTGAGCAAGGTCACAGGTTGCTCTGAGGTCTCGGTGCTGATTCTGAGCTATAACATCCACTTCTGTTAATGAAGGAGACGTGGAACCACAGATCTCACATCTGAACCCTCAGTGTTTCTTCAGGCCACACCCACTCCGTGAGGTCACAGCAGGTGAGTCAGCTCAGTCTGTTTGGTTCCACCATGTTGCTCGAAGACCTCGGGAAGTGAGACAAGTCACAGCTATGGTGAGGATAGAGGGAGTTAGCTGTTTGACAGCTGGGGGGCGCTGCTGGAAACAACAGGAACCTCTGAATGTTTAACATGTCAGCGGCACAGAAGAAGAAGTGACAGAATAGAGAGGAGAAAATGCATCCAGTCATTCTGTTCGCATACAGACAGAAAAACCACAAACATATATGTGTGTGTGTGGTCTATGGATGCTCATTAAATACTGTAACACACACTCATGATCAGCTTTGATTACTGATTCCAACCAACTCAGGTTTGAGGAGATATATGGCGACACAAACGTCTTTGGCATGAATCTCTGTCTTGTTGTTGTCAGTTTGTTGGTGAGTGGAGCAGCAGCAAAGACTGATCGTAGGTGGGTGTCATCTGTGAGTGGAGGAAAACAAGTCAAAGCTTCACATGACCTTTGACCCCTGTTACTCTGCTAATGTGCTAATAAGGCGTTGTCCCCTCCCACTCCAACAGATACTGGACTGTCCCTTGAGGAGTGACACGTCGAGCCAACACCTGGTACCGCTCCCCATTGGTCAGCCTGCCCACCACACCAAAATATGAGGAAATGGAGGAGTGGAGGTGGGAGGAGTCAGAGGGAATATGGGAGGCTTCAGACAGGAAACGGGAAGGGTCTGCTCTCATATGGGCGTGGTTTGTAGCATCTTGGTCTTCGAGCATATCAGAGGGCTCCTCCCCTGCCTCACTGCGACATGCCCACTGACTGTAACTGTTGCTAGGCAACTTCCTCTTCCTGCTGCCCACCCTCCTCCTGCAGACAGAGCACAGAGACATCATCATCAACATCAAAGCTTCCTGGTTACCTGCACCTTCACAGGAAACATCAACTTCCCTTTCTCGCCACCTAACTAGAACACGTGTTCGTTCCCTTTCCTTTATGTCCCTAACCAGAAAGACTTTCTCGCTCTCTGACCAAATCCTCCTTAACAATATTCACTTCCTCCCGCTGTCTGAAAAAGAAGCCAAAAATCTTGATCTTATCTAGTTAAAACAAACCTGGCGAGAAAAATTAAGAACTGGACATATCTCAGTATGGTGAGAAAGACCTAAACTGTAAGAAACTATCTTTGATTTTTTTTTTTTAGTTTGGACCATCTGCCAACATAGAGGGGGAGGGGCTTATGAGCTATCCTGCAGCCAGTCACCAGGGGGCACCTCCTGCTGCAGCCTGCACTCATGCAGTTTAGCATGCGGATGTGTCTAATGATGTCTACGTCTGGGGGGGCAGCAGGGAGCGGGATCATGTGACAACACAAACAGAAGCTTGAAAGGGACGACTCACACTCCCCCTGCTACTCCTGGCTAATGAGTGTGAAGCGCTAACAGTTGTTTCCTTTTCACTGGTTCCACCTGACTGTCTCATTACACTCTTACAACACACGGATCAGCAGGAGTAGGATGAAGAGGGGGTCACCTGAAGTGGTAGGAGGAGCTGGTGGTAGCAGAACCTGATGTGGAGGCGTCAGTTGAGTCCTGATCAACACTGGCGTTCCGACTGGAACGACAGAGAGAGAGAGAGAGAGAGAGAGAGAGAGAGAGAGAGAGAGAGAGAGAGAGAGAGAGAGAGAGAGAGGGGTGGGAGA
>KV751408.1:650947-663039 GCA_001698575.1 Mola mola
TCAGCTTTTCATATTTGGGTTGCCAACCTGGAATGTTTAATCTCTTGGTCCCTGTGAAGTGCTTCACGTGGTGAATGCCATATTTAGAGACAAAAAGGTTGAAACTTTGTAGGTTGTTGTTTCTCAGATTGCGAACGAGGCGATCAGAAATGTCGCATTCAGACTCTTTCGGCTGCGTCATGTGTGCGAAGATCCATCACAAGTCCAAATTGATACCGCTGACACTTTGCTTCATTGACAGATGGGGTTTGTGCGTCCTTGCTGTCACGGTTCAGTGCAAACGGGGGAGCGGCGGCCTGATGGCGGGTGAACTGATCGTTGTGGGCGTGTCATCGTAACGCTCCACCCATGAGCCCTGCTTTCCTTTTTACACCTGCTTGCCTCGAGTCCGGCTCTGAAACCACCTCCGGAGGCGGATCAAAACTGACCTAAGAGTTTCCCCCAGAAAAATTGTTAAGCCCGGGGGAGAGCATCATTTGAGTGGGGTCGGCACCTCGCTGGTTGCCAAGTGTCTTTTTTTGACGGGGGCCTGCTACAGCCTGATGGCAGGGCCCTGTAGACACCTGATTCATGGAACCGAGAGTTTAGAAGAGGTGAGATTCCATCAGACCCGACATTAAGTTGATGCTAAAATTGGAGATTGGAAAAAAATTCATAATCATATATTCTTGTAAGACATTTATTCATAATATTCAAGCAGAATCTGTAGCCGAAGTTTACAAAACTGTACAGTCTTGGAATGTTATTTTCAACAACCAAAAAATAAATACAATAAATAATATCAGGTTTTTGCATGAAAAAAATTGAATAAAGTCCTGATAGCTACTGAATCTTATAATGCTGGTCACATTTGACAATAGCATAAACTATAATAAATAATGCAGTGTTATCACTTTACACAAACTCAATTAAAAAATTAACCACAAAATCCAAACGTATGACTTTGAGGCCACAGAACAATCTGCGTCTTCTCCTTCATGAAAGCAGGCAGAGGAGTGCAGGGTTAAATCCATTGCTTCGGCGTTTACCCCCGCTCGGAGAAACTCTCGGCTGCAGAGGACAACACGCAGGCTGGCTGTGCTTCGTTCAGTTCATGAACCTCTTCATGTGAGATGCAGGTTTAATGGAACGCGAGCGTGCGACAGTTGGGAGTGGATTGAGGCGTAGCCTCCAGGTGCTAAAAATGAAGGCTTATCTTAGATCTGCCATATTCATCATATTGACCAAATCATGTTGCTGTTGAGCATGTCTTGTGTGTGTGTACTGTACATATATATATATATATGACGCCCGTCCTGCCTCCACATAAGGCCCGCGGTGTCAGCATGCCCTTGTCTGTTTGTCTCAGACAAACAGGTGGACAGTTAGACAGTTACAGGCAGTGATTCATTCCTGAAGTGTTGGGGATTTTGACGCAGCAGAGCATGCGCAATACGTCCTCCTATCATCTTAACTGAACCAGAAAGTAACGATGTTAACGAGCAGGATTACAATAACTGATCTCTCTCTCTCTCTCTCGCGCACGCACACACACCCACACCGACACACACACACACACACACACACACACACACACCAGCAGAGCATGCGCAATACGTCCTCCTATCATCTTAACTGAACCAGAAAGTAACGATGTTAACGAGCAGGATTACAATAACTGATCTCTCTCTCTCTCTCGCGCACGCACACACACCCACACCGACACACACACACACACGCCGCCGTTAATGACGTTAACCTGCATAGTGACGCGGGTGTCGATGAACCGTTTTAAAGCCGACATGACCACACAAACTGCCGGGACAGACCCGCGTTAAAGCCCGCAAAAACGGGTTAGAGCCAGAGGACAGACTCTTACCTTCTCTGATCTGATCTGTCTCCACCTGTGCTCCGAAACACAGGCAGACGGACCTGTCCGTTCCTCTGTCTCCCTGTCCGTTCCTCTGTCTCCCTGTCTATTCCTCTGTCCTGTCGCTCTCTGTCCGTCTACAGTTCCGCGGCGCTAGACTTCAAACTTCCACCGTCGCCATTTTTTATCTTTTCCCGCGAATCGACGCAGGAGGTTTGACGCTGTGTACGTGAGCCCTATCGTCATCGCAGGAAACATCCGTCATCACGTTCCAACCAGGAAGTGGCGCCGCGCTTCTTAAACCATGACCTTTGTAAGAGAAATAAAGTATTTAGTGAAAAATCCACTCTGGCACCGAGTAACTGCTGATTCATTTCCACAATGAACATAATAAAGTAGTGATGTGAAAATTAATTTATTGCCAAACAAAATCACTTACTAAAGCAATAATAAATGAAATCTTTACATAAGAACACAAGTTCTCTCAGTTTAGTAGTTTCAGAACGTTCTCTTCACCTCCTTTTCCAGTCAGAGAGTCAGAGCCTGGTTTAGAGCGAGAATAACGTGGTTAAAGAAGACAACACGGTCAAAGTAAAATGGGAAAACCCGTTTGAAAGGCATTTAGCAGGCCCTTCTGTTAACACTTTCAAATAAATGTCCAGCATCAGCAGACTGCTGACTGAGAGCTCGGCAGGTCGGATGGTCGCCACGTGGAACATTTGCAGGATGAGAAGCAGTGGGTTTGTTTTGGTCATATTCGCTGCTGAAGGAGGACTGCAGGAACTAGATGTAAGTAAAGGTCGGACTTGGCAGCTGAATTATTCCGGAGCTGTCTCAAAGATGTCCCGCGTCTCTGTGATGATTCACAGCGTATTGTTCACCTTCTGGATGGTGCACGTTTGTTAATAACTGAAGGAGGGTTTGTCACCATGAGGAAAGTCGATTATAAAGAAACTGAAACTAAAGAGACTGAAACGTTGTCTTTTAAGACTTTTAATTGGTAGTTTCGTCTCAGACAGCAGGGGACACAATGAATGTCAGTGTCCGCCTGAAAATGACTTTTATTACTTACAAAAATAAGGAAATGGGCTGTGTTTTTCACTTTGTGAAGTCATTAACTCCCTTGTCCCAACAGGAATTTGATAAAGAAAAAAAAGAAATGACGGTTTTTGTCAGGATCAATAGTCGGTTGGGTCTGTGTCTAGTTAGCTTTTCTGTTTCCTGTTTTAATTTGGCAGTGTTTTGGTCTTATCCTGGTTTGTGGGTTGCTTATTTGACCGGTCCAGATTAATCTCACCAGCAATAACTAGTTAATAACTGCAGTACGGAAAGAAAACCTGCGATCGGATGAGATCTGTACCACAGTTAGTGAGTCAAATATCGGTGTTAGTCCTCACGCCGCCGTTAATGACGTTAACCTGCATAGTGACGCGGGTGTCGATGAACCGTTTTAAAGCCGACATGACCACACAAACTGCCGGGACAGACCCGCGTTAAAGCCCGCAAAAACGGGTTAGAGCCAGAGGACAGACTCTTACCTTCTCTGATCTGATCTGTCTCCACCTGTGCTCCGAAACACAGGCAGACGGACCTGTCCGTTCCTCTGTCTCCCTGTCCGTTCCTCTGTCTCCCTGTCTATTCCTCTGTCCTGTCGCTCTCTGTCCGTCTACAGTTCCGCGGCGCTAGACTTCAAACTTCCACCGTCGCCATTTTTTATCTTTTCCCGCGAATCGACGCAGGAGGTTTGACGCTGTGTACGTGAGCCCTATCGTCATCGCAGGAAACATCCGTCATCACGTTCCAACCAGGAAGTGGCGCCGCGCTTCTTAAACCATGACCTTTGTAAGAGAAATAAAGTATTTAGTGAAAAATCCACTCTGGCACCGAGTAACTGCTGATTCATTTCCACAATGAACATAATAAAGTAGTGATGTGAAAATTAATTTATTGCCAAACAAAATCACTTACTAAAGCAATAATAAATGAAATCTTTACATAAGAACACAAGTTCTCTCAGTTTAGTAGTTTCAGAACGTTCTCTTCACCTCCTTTTCCAGTCAGAGAGTCAGAGCCTGGTTTAGAGCGAGAATAACGTGGTTAAAGAAGACAACACGGTCAAAGTAAAATGGGAAAACCCGTTTGAAAGGCATTTAGCAGGCCCTTCTGTTAACACTTTCAAATAAATGTCCAGCATCAGCAGACTGCTGACTGAGAGCTCGGCAGGTCGGATGGTCGCCACGTGGAACATTTGCAGGATGAGAAGCAGTGGGTTTGTTTTGGTCATATTCGCTGCTGAAGGAGGACTGCAGGAACTAGATGTAAGTAAAGGTCGGACTTGGCAGCTGAATTATTCCGGAGCTGTCTCAAAGATGTCCCGCGTCTCTGTGATGATTCACAGCGTATTGTTCACCTTCTGGATGGTGCACGTTTGTTAATAACTGAAGGAGGGTTTGTCACCATGAGGAAAGTCGATTATAAAGAAACTGAAACTAAAGAGACTGAAACGTTGTCTTTTAAGACTTTTAATTGGTAGTTTCGTCTCAGACAGCAGGGGACACAATGAATGTCAGTGTCCGCCTGAAAATGACTTTTATTACTTACAAAAATAAGGAAATGGGCTGTGTTTTTCACTTTGTGAAGTCATTAACTCCCTTGTCCCAACAGGAATTTGATAAAGAAAAAAAAGAAATGACGGTTTTTGTCAGGATCAATAGTCGGTTGGGTCTGTGTCTAGTTAGCTTTTCTGTTTCCTGTTTTAATTTGGCAGTGTTTTGGTCTTATCCTGGTTTGTGGGTTGCTTATTTGACCGGTCCAGATTAATCTCACCAGCAATAACTAGTTAATAACTGCAGTACGGAAAGAAAACCTGCGATCGGATGAGATCTGTACCACAGTTAGTGAGTCAGACCCTGACTGAAACTTTTCAGCAAGAAATTCAAAAGACTGAATTCAAGTGTTACAGACACACCTAACATAATTTACCACTCCATTTCTGGCCATTCTGACTCTGGCAGAGCTTTTTAAGTTTCACACAAGAATCAATATGTCAAGGCCTGTCCACAGTACTAAAATATTTACATGGTCTACTCTGATGAATATACTGTATATACCGAGGCCTTTCCTGTTCTTCAATGCATGTCCCATCTGGTACAGACTGTACCAGCCTACATACTGTTTGTGTATACTGGAATGTACAAACTATGCAATCCAGTGAATGCACTGATTGTAGTCACATTGGGCACAGTTCAATAAATGCATGTACTCCTGTCCAAACTCCTGGACTTTTAGAACAATGCCATGATGTCAGTACTGGTGTTCTCACTGGTTGGGTAGCTCAGTTGAGGTTGTGAAAGTCAGGATCCTGATGGACTCTGTTCTCCAACCTGAGAGCGATGGTGCTGAAGCGTTGCAATGGGACAGCTTCATTCTGCGAGACAGAGAAACATCTGCTCGAACGTCCCAGCAGGTTCATAAAAACTCAGATCCATGAGGAGGGGGTGAGTTTTGTGCTGTTAATAGACATGACAGTGAAACCTCTGCGGAACTCTTGGCACTGTTATTTAAAGACCGAAGGACACAGTACATTGTGGGTAATCACCGTCCTTATCACAACAGGAATGTTCATGAGACCCTGAGTGACAACAGAAGAGGAGATAAGAGACTGAAATAGACTGATGGGAGACAGGCGGACAGAGCCAAACCAATAGGTCCATCAATGTCTGTCTGACGAAGACCATGATGATGATGATGATGATGCAGGTGGCTGTAGATTCTGCAGGATTTAAAGTTGCTCACTGAAAGATCAACAGAAAGAAAATACAACACATGAATACTGCAATGATACTACCATCAGTGTAGTACTGAAAGTACTGGTTTTCAATGCAGTACTTTTATGACATACTTCAATATGTGGTGTGTTTGTATATTTTTTACTGCAGTAAAGGATCAGAGTACTTCTGCAGTCAAGGAAAAGAAAAAATGTGTCATTTTCATTTAAGAAATGTATTCTGTTAATTCTGTTGGTTCTCTTGGTCCCGTTGTTCCTGTTGGTTCTGTTGGTGCTGTTGTTCTTGTTTGTTCTGTTGGTCTCGTTGTTCCTGTTGGTACTATTGGTCCCATTGTTCCTGTTGTGTTGATTGTGTTGTTCCTGTTGGTCCAGATTTTAGTGTTGGTTCTGTTGGTTCTTTTGGGCCTATTTTTCCTGTTGGTTGTTCTGTTGGGCCTGTTGTTCCTGTTGGTTCTGTTGGTGCTGTTGATCAGGTGTTCCTGTTTTTCCTGTTGGTCCTGTGGTTCTTGTTATTTCTGTTAGTGTCGTTCCTTTTGATTCTGTTGTTCCTGTTGGTGCTGTTGGTCCTGTTGGTCCTGTTGGTCCTCTTGTTCTTGTTGGTTCTGTTGGTCTCGTTGTTCCTGTTGGTTGTGGTGGTGCTGTTGGTCCTGTTGCTTCTGTTGTTCTTGTTGGTTCTATTGGTGCTGTTGGTTCAGATGTTCCTGTTGGATCTGATGGTCCTGTTGGTCCTGTTGTTCTTGTTTGTTCTGTTGGTCTCGTTGTTCCTGTTGGTTCTGTTGGTGCTGTTGGTCCTGTAGTTATTGTTAGTTCTGCTGGTTCTTTTGGGCCTGCTGTTCCTGTTGGTTATGTTGGGCCCGTTGCTCCTGTTGTTCCTGTTGGTTCTGTTGGTTCTGTTGGTCCTGTTGGTCCTGTTGTTCTTGTTTGTTCTGTTGGACTCGTTGGTCCTGTTGTTCTTGTTTGGTCTGTTGTTCTTGTTTGGTCTGTTGGTCTTGTTGTTCCTGTTGGTTCTGTTGGTTCTGGTGGTACTATTGGTCCCATTTTTCCTGTTGATTGTGTTGCTTCTGTTGGTCCTGTTGGTCCCGTTGTTATTCTTGGTTCTGTTGGTTCTTTTGGGACTGTTATTGCTGTTGTTCCTGTTGGTTCTGTTGTTCTTGTTTCTTCTGTTGCTCTCATTGTTCCTGTTGGTTCTGTTGGTACTACTCGTCCCATTTTTCCTGTTGATTGTGTTGCTTCTGTTGGTCCCGTTGTTATTCTTGGTTCTGTTGATTCTATTGGCCCAGTTGGTCCAGTTGTTATTTTTGGTTCTCTTTGTTCTTTTGGGCCTGCTGTTCCTGTTGGTTCTGTTGGTCTTGTTGTTCCTGTTGGTTCTGTTGGTCCTGTCGATCCTGTTGTTCTCCTGTTGGTTCTGTAAGGTCTGTTGGTTCTGCTGTTCTTGTTGGTTTTTTGGGTTCAGTTGGTTCTGTATGTATGTGTGTGCAGGTCTGGCTTAGCCAATTATCTTCTGAGTGTTTCTATTCCAGTTTTCTTCCTTCTTTGGTCAGCTGCTCTCTATCTCTCTCTCTCCTCTCTGTCATTCTATCCTGTCTCACTTGCCCCACTCAAGCTGGTATAAAAGGTACGAGACACGTCTCTGTCCAACGTCTCTGCAGGATGGCTCCGAAGAAAATGGAACCAAGAAAGACAGAGGTGAAGAAGGCAGAGGTGAAGAAGGAGGAACCTCCCCCACCACCCAAACCTGCAGAGCCAGAGTCCAAACCTCCCGAAGTGGATCTGAAGAGTATTGTGGTGGAGTTCACTGCCGACCAGATCGAAGAATTCAGAGACGCCTTCACGCTGTTTGACGAGACGCCCACAGGCGAAATGAAGATAACCTTCGCTCAGTGCGGAGATGTCATGCGAGCACTGGGCCACAACCCAACCAACGAGGAGGTGCTGAAGCTGCTGGGTAGGCCGAAAGCGGAGGAGCTGCACATCAAGCTGCTGGACTTTGACACCTTCCTGCCCATGCTGCAGCATGTGGCACGCTCCAAAGAGCAGGGCACCTTCGAGGACTTCGTGGAGGGTCTGAGGGTCTTCGACAAGGAGGGCAATGGCACGGTCATGGGGGCGGAGCTCCGCCATGTCCTGTCCACATTGGGGGAGAAGATGACGGAGGATGAAGTGGACCGGCTGATGGTTGGACAGGAGGACGCCAACGGACACATCAACTACACTGAGTTCGTCAAACACATCCTGGCCGGGTAGAAAACGCTAACGGGTTCTGACGAATTGAGGTTCCACGTCGTCAGTTTGTTTGACATGAAACACTCATGTTTGTGAATATTTTTGACTGTTCAGTCAATCAATCGATCAATAAACTGATTGGTTTCATTTGTTGTGATTTAATTAGTGTCAGTCTGGAGCAGGTTTCAGTCACACACAGTGATTATTGATCCGGTGGACATGATGAATATTGTTTGTGTGCCTGTTGCCTCCGGTTGCTCAGTGTGTGTGATTGTTTCTGTCTGTCGGTCATCACCAAACACCTGGTGAAGAGAAACCAGAAGCTACTGTGTGTGTGTGTGTGTGTGTGTGTGTGTGTGTGTGTCTGGGTGCCATGTCAGGTTTAAAAAAAAACCCTGCTGTATTTCAGTTGTCCTCTTGGAGGACAGAGAAAGCCACAGAAGAAGAAATTTTAACAACGACCCCATTTATTTTTTTTTAATCACACTGTGTGTTTATCCAACAGGCAACAAATTTTACCGGAGTTTATTGATTTTCTATTTCAGTTAAAATCAGGGTTCTCGACGAACACACTACTTATGTCAAGAAGAGTCAGTATACTGTCAATGTGTCTGCTAACATGTCCACCACCATGCTAGCACCTAGCTGTACATGAGCTGAATGCTAACGTCATTATGCTGACATGTTTGGTAGGTGTAACATTGGCCACGTTCACCATCTACATTTAGCTTGTAAGCCTACTAGCACTAGCTAATCTTCAGCAAACACTGCTTAAGCTGATGCGAATGCCCTCAGTTCACCTGACAATGGCACTAGGGGAAGTGCCAGTTCATCCAGAGGGAACTTGAGTAACATCCATTCAGCTGTTCACAGCTTTCAGTGTGATCCTGAAGGGCATGTCTCAGGGTAGCGGAAGAGGAATGTAAATGTTAATCACCACAAAGATCATAACAATCTGAATGCTAAAGCTAGCACGGCTAAACACTCAAGACAACGTTAGCTGGTGCTAACGTGCTAATTTGACCAAACCAAAACTAAACTAAACTGTTTTTCAAGGTGGGAAAACAGATTTCCGTCCAATTTTCCATTGTTCTTCGATCCAGAAGAGCAGCAAGAGGAACTGCAACCCGGCTCAGCGGTGCTTGAGTCAGTCAAGTCAGGTCGAGTCACTTAGAGGCAGGTTGAGTCACTTCAAATCTTTGAGTTAGGTCAAGTTAAGTCAGTTTGGGTCCAATCCTTTTAGTTTGGTTCGATTTGTGTCAGTTTGGGTGGATTCGTGTTAGTTTGGGCCAAACTGAGTCTTTGAGTTAAGCCCAGTCGAATCAGTTTGGGTCGAGTCTAATGGGTTGGAGTTGAGTCAGTGAGCATCCATATGCTAGAGACATTAGTTTTGAGTCTCCAACGTTGGTTTGTGGGATAAATGCTTGTATTTGTTATCTGAACAGCTCTAGAGTGTCTCTAAAATTAAGGGATTAACAGTCAAATTTGAGCTGACTACAGTCCTCATAATGCAGCCAGACACTTTCTTTTCATTGGGCAGCTCCTCTGTGATGAACAGCTCTGATCCTGACCCAGCTCTGTTCTAATTGGTTGTTTCTGTGTCAATCTGGCTGCCCTGATTGGCCAGCTGGGCATAGAGGCGGGACCTGAGAAAACGAGGGTAACTGTCAGTCTCCATCAGACTGAAAATCTGATCCTGGGCCAGCTGAAAGGAGGCTGGGTTAACTTCAGGACGCAATCTCTGATAGGTTGATTCTCTCACAGAGGAATCCACATTGACCTGGAGACAGAGAGCAGCAGTGTCAATCGACCAGTCAATAGACATGTCTGAGGACAGACAGGCAAACAGACAGGTACCTGTCTTCCTGCCGTTGTAGAAATGAACTCATCGTAGATTTTTGCAGCTCTGGTGGCCATTTTGTTGGCAGAGCGTGTCTTCTTGAATCTCTCCACAGCCAACCAGAAGTCAAGGTTCTCGTCACTGAACTCCGACCTCAGGAAATGACGAAACACCGCAAGACCATCTGACAAATAGAAAGAGAGAAACAAGACTGTCAGCCAATGGAGACAGACTTCTTCATGTACGCGTGCCCCCTCACTGAGCACGAGGTCTCTGACCCTGTCTGCTCAATCAGAATCCTCACTGAGACTCTGCACCGTTACAGGCCATCTTAAAACAGTTGCCCAGGAGTGGGCGTGGCCTATGAACCAGGAAGCCCTATGCTGACTCACCAATCACATGCAACGCCATGCTGGTTTGTCAGGGAAGACGCTCTGAGAGACGACACGTGCAATCGCTAATCGATCATGTGTCCACAGATGGAAGTCAAACGCACCCCAACACGTAAGACCAGAGTCGCGACTGAACAGAAGCTGCCAGGCTCCAGAGCTCACGACGCGACAGAGGCTCTGTTAGAGAAAGGCCAACACTTACACTGATTGGTCAGCAAAGCCTCCAGACTCTCAGCCCACCTCAGCACCTCCCTTGTAGATGGTCTGAAAAGCAAAATAAACACCTGTCTCACTGGAAGCAGCGGGAAGCAAAGCGAACAATCAGGACCCGTTGGGCCCGGTTCAGGGTCTGGCCAGTGGTTATTACCGATTGTTTTTCAGAGCTTTCTCCAAACTGTTACTGTGGACACAGGTGCTGCTTCTACGTTGTCGTAGAAACAGCAGGCGGCTCCTACGTTGTCGTAGAAACAGCAGGCGGCTCCGAACATCAGCAGCTCTGAAATGATGAGAATGATGAGTCGAACGAAGTGCAAACAAAAACACTGCGGAAGGCAGTTGGTCATCTTTATACTAAAATAAACATGCTCAGTCAGTCTGTTTACTGTGTGTGGGTACTTACAGACTTCTGGTCTTCTTCCTCAGGTGAAGGTTTCTGAAGTCAACATCCTGAACCAAAAAAAAAAAAAGAAAAACAAAACGACAACAACCAACAACAAGTTTACACTCAGAGACTCATCACGTTGCCCCAATAATCACATTTCTGGTCTGATCTTCGCAGTTCTGGTCCGTCCTGAGCTGGTCTGATCTGTGCGGGTCCTGGTTCTACCTTTGTGCCATTGAGGAACAGCAGCATGTGGTGCAGGGAACCCCCCTCTCTAGTCAGCTGTTTCTTCAAGGTGTGGATGGAGGGGGGACAGGGGGCAGGGTTGAGGTCCCAGTTGGGAGGCCTGGTGAGGCGATGGATGGTGCTGTCAGACAGGAAACGGGGTGATCGAGGTTCCTGCAGCAGAGAGCCCTCGGAGAGCGAGCGTCGCAGACCTGAAACGACACAGTCATCACGGTTCATGTGGATTTGGCCATCGTGACTCCTCCCCCGCGTCACAGCCGCAGACTGACCTTGCGGTCTGAACTTGGGGAGAAGCTCCTCAGAAGCTCTTCCCTCCTCCTCTTCATCACTTTCCTCTTCCTCCTCCTTCATGTTAAAGTAGGTGGGGCTGAGCTGGAGGCCTCCAACACCTCCCATCTGCTCTGATGTTTCTGAGGCACTCTCTCCCTCCCCCTGCTGCCGCTCCTCCACCGCCTCCTCCGGTCCTGTTTTCCTCCTGTTCTCTTTCTCCTCTGCTCCTCTTTCCTTCCAAATGGGACTCCTCTGTGTGTTAGAGGAGGAGGTACGGGGTGGGAGCGGGAGCTGAGATGGGGAGGTGAAGGTCCTGGAAGGAGATGAGGAGGAGGTGTATGGAGAGAGAGAGGAGAAGGGTGGAGGAGGAGTAGATGATGAAAAAGTAGAACTGGGAGAGTAAAGAGAGGGCGAGGGAGGTCTGAGTGGGTCACAGATGGAGGAATATGGGGAGGAGGGACGATAGAGGAAGTCAGACTGACGGAGGGAGAGAAGACCAAAGTCTGAGGGGAGATCTGAGAGCTGAGGAGGAGAGAGGAGAAGGTAAACCTTTCATGACAGTCATGTAACTCTGTGTCCGTCTGACATGTTGTCCGGGTGATCACTTCCTGTGGTGTTGTACCTGGTGGGCGTGTCCGATCTCCATGGCGACCAGCTGCAGTTGGATGTTGTCATGTAGACAGAGGCTGACTCTGATCCTCTGCTCGAGGCTGAACGCCTCCAGACTGAAGAGACACCTGCAGCCGGACGCAGAGTTCTGCAGGAAGTAGATGTGGAGGGGCTCCGACGACACTGAGCGCACAAACACACACAAGGTAGTTTTACAGTGTAGCAAGCAGAAACACAGGCACAAACACAGGATGCAGATGAGATCAGGTGCAGGT
>KV751408.1:663083-682605 GCA_001698575.1 Mola mola
AGCGAGGGGGGTGATGGACCTTCAGCTTCAACAGCATGATCTCAAAGTTAAAATTCTAACCCCTCCCACTCAAGCAATGACATCATTAAACCAGGGGGACACCAGGGTGCGGTGGGGCTCATCTCAGGGGAAGACAAGTGTGCGTACAGGGTGAGGTGAACAAACTGGGTGGCCACAACACCACAACACTATCTACAGACGTCTGATCTGCACCACGTCAGTCTGGACTGTGTGGAGACCGACTCACAGTCCTGGTCCTTCACCTGGACCCGTCCCTTGGGATGAACACCCCGGCTGGGAACCTGCTGTTGTCCTCCTGTTCCGTATGATGGTGTGTGCGTGTGTACCCTCTGTGAGCTGCAGGGTGTTCAGGTACAGTGGACTCTGGAGGACGTTGCAGCGTCCGGCTTCATCCTCTCTGGTGAACAGCAGCAGGTCACTGTAGATCAAAACTGTCACCTGTGTCACAAACACACAGCGGACACACAATGTTTTTGTCCTGATTTTTCATATCTGTCTTTCTTGTGATCACTTTGTTGTGAAATCTTTAGTTTGCTCTTCTCCTGAGGTCAGCAGAACCTCTTCCTGCACGCGCACACGCACACGCACACACACACACACACACACACACACAAAGCAGAAGGAACATTGTCAGTGGATGAGAACTTTTTTTAAACATCAGGAGGTCTTCCAAACCCTCTGCTTCAACCTCTGCGCACGCTCATATATAAAGGGGTGGCCTGTGCATCATATGACTTTTCTTGTGCACAGGAGGACCCAGGGCTGCTGGTGATAAATCTGATCGCCTGTCTTTGAACATCTGAGTTAACGAGACAAACGAAACTTGTGACTCAAACACAAAAATCATAAAGCACCTTTGGTTATGATCAACATCAGCTGATCTCACGTTCTGTGTTGGGGAACAGAAGAACAAAAGGACCACTGGCATTTCCTGGTCCTGTGAGAACAGGAAGTCAGACATTTTGTCTTCCTGGTCTCATTCGCTTTTACTGAAAACATGTAAGTAAAACGCTGCACGTTCCCAGAAAGGACGTGTGTGTGAACCTGATCCTGGTTCAGCTCTCTGAGATCATCGCGTCCTTCAGGATCAGGTTCAGACTCTCTGTTCCTGTACTGCTATTTACAGTCATACAGTCCCCACAGCAGTATTTACATTGAATCTGCAGTACTGTTACAGTACTGTTTGCAGTGTAGTCAGTAGTTTCCCGCCAAACGATCATGTGATTGATAGTCGTTGTGTCCTCCTCTGTCCAGTGGCTGACACACAGTCTGGACAGATGTTCTGACACAATAAATCAAAAATATAGATGGTTCCAGATTCACTTCCTGTCAATCAGCTGTTTAAAATATTTGGCGTAGAAGTATTAGGACTAGTTATTCATGAGACACTGCAGGACTTTTACAGTACTGGTACCTTTGCAGGCAGCAGGTTAGCCTGGTGTAGAACCATTTCCTCTGTCATCAGCAGGGTTCTGTCTGGGCTGCACAAATCCAGAGGCTGTAAATAACAACAGAACAACAGAATAAGGGAACAACGTAAACACAGAACCGACCCAAACACAAGAAACTGTGTTTTCTTAAGCAAATAAAAACAACAAAACAACATGAACAACAAGGAAACCTGGAGCGCACAGGAAGTAAGGTTCTCCCTTCTAAAAGTCTTTTGGTGCTCAGTTCATGTCTGGAGAGGTGTAAACTGATTTTCAGCTCTGATTACGTTCTAGGTTCTGACCCCAATGTAATATTGTACTTTGTGTTCTATGCCAGAAAAAAAAAAAAAGACAGTTCTTGGTAAGCTTATTGTCTGCTCCATGGTTCTCCTGTCTGACCCTGATGAATGTGATGAAGATGAGGGTTTCAGGCCCCAGTAGTTTGTTCTTGGTCAATTCAATGATTTGGGATTTTGACCTGGTTGAAGACGTTCTGGTTTAGGGTCAGGTTCTAGCTTTTGTTTTCAGTCTGGTTTAGGACATTGGATTTGTCTGGATTCTGACCCACGTTCATGCTGCGGGTACTCACCTGCACAAAGATGGGGAAGATGAGGGTTTTAGGTGCCAGGGTGGTACAGGTTCCATATGAGGAGCAGGGAAGATGTGATTGGACAATGGTGCAGTTCTGGTAGTTGCCACAGTTACTGGGCGGGGCTGATGAAGAGGAGGTGGAAACTGGTGGGGGCAGGGTGGAGGTGTGGCTGTGGAACGGCCGCTGTGTCAAACCAGTTCGAGCGTCATGAAGAAGGTTCTGACCTCGGCTGGGGTGAGTCTGGTACAGACGCCCTGTCAATCAACGCACGTCATCAGTTTTTGATTGATATATTGACCAGTCATCGGAACTAATGATCAATATTGATTTCCTACCGATCGTTCCGTTTCTGTCGTGATAAACAGGCTGCAGCAACTAATCCATGGAGAGAAAACAGATGGAGAATTACCTGTTACATTAGAGCACAATTACATCTGATATCAACAGTTCTTTCCGGAGCGTAGAACAAACAACAGAAAGTGATGATCTGACTGGCTGTCTCCTGTTTAAGTTCTCAGTTCTGTTCTCCATTAAAAATCCTCTGAGTTTCTGGGGTTCTAGTTCAGGTGAAAGGTTCTAGGCTATGTTTTTAGTCCGGAGGAAAGTGGATTATTAATGACAGGTTATGAGTAGTCTGAGAGATGAGGTTGAAGGTTCTGGGATGATCTTGTTTTTGTTCTAAGACCGCAAGTCATCAAGTCATCATCTGTGTCTCATGAAGGGCTCTAGGTCATGTTCTGGTTTGTTGAATTCTACTTTTGATGAAAACAGAGGAAATGGTAGTTGTTCTTTCAGGTGAAAGGTTCCACTTCTGTGCTTGCATCAAGTTAAAGGAGTCTAAAAGTTCTACATGAGTTAAAGGTTCTTGTAAAGGGTTCTGTGATTCTATAATTGGTGAAAAAAATGTGACTTGAGTAAAATGTACAGGTCAAACTGAAAGGTTCTGGGTTCTGTTCATGTTTAGGTCAAAAGTGTAGGTTCTGGTTCGAGTAGATGGGTCCAGAACAGGTGGAATTAATGTATTCAGGTAAGATTTTGGTTCAAACCAGATGGACAAAACAGTTAAAAGGTTCTGGTTCAGGTAAAAGGTTGTCCTTAAAGGCAGAGGTTCCTGCTGCAAGTGAAAGTAGAAGGTGTACTGTGGTGGATCTGGAGGGGAGACAACAGTAGACTTTGTCTCCTCAGACTCACCTGTTCTCCGGTATTGACAGGTGACAGGATGATGTAATTGTCTCCATTTGATGATGTCACTCGGGTGCCTTTGAGTGTGGTGGTGCAGGGTGAGTACTCAGTCACCTCCTGGTCTTCCTCTTCCGCCTCCTCCTTTTCCTCCTTCTTGTCTCTCCACAAAGAACCCAGAGCCCCCAAACTGGACCTGACCCCCAACCCCTGGCCTCTTCTGCGGCCGTGTTTACTGTGGGTGGGGTGAGGCAGCAGCTTCCTGCCTGTTGTCTAGGAAACAGAGAGGGGGGAGGAGACAAGGTAATATTAGCTTTGCATAAAGACTGTTAGCCTAGCTGTCCATCTGCTAAAGTCTGAGTCAAAAGACAGCAGAGACCAGTCAGCAGCAGACAGGTTCTGTTTTCAGCTGTGGCAGAAATTCCACAGTGCTCAATTCACTTAGAGAGGCAGTAATGTGTAAGGTTCTGAGTCTGGAAAACCACTCTTGCTCTGTTCTATTTGATGCCAATTAACATCTAAAGGAGCAGCACTGTAAACAAAAGTGGATGGAAAGTAAATTCTTTTGTAAAAGTACCTCATATTTGTACTTCCCTACAGTACTGAATCCTGAAGTGTCAGTTCCTGCTCTGACCAGCAGGTGGAGGTCTGCTAAATACTCACAGTGTTGTGTGCTGGTGGGCGGAGCAAAGCTTCCCATCCTGACTTTAGCTCAGGTAAACCTCGCCACACCACCAACACAATGTGAGATGGACAGCGCCTGCTCAAACACACACACACACACACACACACACACACACACATACTCATTTATATAAAAGCATTAAAATCATTATTAAAAAGTGAATCTAAATTACGGTCCAGTGTCGAGTGGAGGCATGGAGTCTGATCATCATCAGGATGTTTTCATCAGCATCCAATCATTCGAATCCATCATGCCAACAGGGGGCGGCTCTTCCTGCACAATGCCTCCGACGGCTGCACACGTCTTTACACACAAGATGGCACTAAATCCTCTACGCTGACTTGAATTAACAGCTGAGTAAATTTCACTGGTGAAATGTACCAAAACGTCAACTTACCTCCCTCCTTCAATGCATTTTTATTTTTGCACTCTCTATTTTATACTCTCTATCTAATTTCATCTTATATTAGATTTTTATGAGTTTTGTACCAAAACCGCCTGCAACTTTTTACCTCTGTGTTTAACTCTTATGCTTCTGTCACAAGTAAATTCGTTCCCCTGTGTGGGATGAATAGAGTTAAATTATGTTGATAAATGAATAAAATCTTTTCTGTTTGAAATGTCAATGAGAACTGTGTGAACAGCCAATCAGAGGCGGCAGTCTGTTTTACCTGAGGACAGAACAAACGGTAACATAACATGTATATAACACTTAATAAAGAACAGGATGTGAGTCAGACTGTGAGGTGGTGGGGTCACCTGATGGCGTGGGCGAGGTCCACACACTTCCAGGTTTCCACAGGAAGTCCGTTAAGCTGAAGGACTGAGTCTCCCTGACGGAGACCGGACTGATGAGCCGGACCTCCTACAGGAACAAAGCAGACCACACAGAGTCACACTCAAGTGTATCTACACGCTGTGTGAAGGTGTATATAGACTGTAGTTTGGTGTACATAGACTGTGGTTAAGTGTACATAGACTGTGGTTTGGCGTACATAGACTGTAGTTTGGTATATATAGACTGCAGTTTGGTGTATATAGATTGTCGTTTGGTCTAGATAGACTATTTTGGTGTATATAGACTGTAGTTTGGAGTACATAGACTGTAGTTTGGTATATATAGACTGCAGTTTGGTGTATATAGATTGTCGTTTGGTCTAGATAGACTATTTTGGTGTATATAGACTGTAGTTTGGAGTACATAGACTGTAGTTTGGTATATATAGACTGCAGTTTGGTGTATATAGATTGTCGTTTGGTCTAGATAGACTATTTTGGTGTATATAGACTGTAGTTTGGAGTACATAGACTGTAGTTTGGTATATATAGACTGCAGTTTGGTGTATATAGATTGTCGTTTGGTCTAGATAGACTATTTTGGTGTATATAGACTGTAGTTTGGAGTACATAGACTGTAGTTTGGTATATATAGACTGCAGTTTGGTGTATATAGATTGTCGTTTGGTCTAGATAGACTATTTTGGTGTATATAGACTGTAGTTTGGAGTACATAGACTGTAGTTTGGTATATATAGACTGCAGTTTGGTGTATATAGATTGTCGTTTGGTCTAGATAGACTATTTTGGTGTATATAGACTGTAGTTTGGAGTACATAGACTGTAGTTTGGTATATATAGACTGCAGTTTGGTGTATATAGATTGTCGTTTGGTCTAGATAGACTATTTTGGTGTATATAGACTGTAGTTTGGAGTACATAGACTGTAGTTTGGTATATATAGACTGTAGTTTGGTGTACATACACTGTAGTTTTGCATATATAGACTGTAGTTTGGTGTACATAAACTGTATTTTGGTGTACATAGACTGTGGTTTAGTGTACATGGACTGTAGTTTTGTGTACATAGACTGTAGTTTGGTGTATATAGACTGTAGTTTGGTGTACATAGACTGTATTTTGGTGTACATAGACTGTGGTTTAGTGTACATAGACTGTGGTTTGATGTACATAGACTGTAGTTTGGTGTATATAGACTGTAGTTTGGTGTATATAGATTGCAGTTTGGTCTATATACACTATTTTGGTGTACATAGACTGTAGTTTGGTGTACATACACTGTAGTTTTGCATATATAGACTGTAGTTTGGTGTATATAGACTGTAGTTTGGTGTATATAGACTGTAGTTTGGTGTTTATAGATTGTAGTTTGGTCTATATAGACTATTTTGGTGTATATAGACTATAGTTTGGTGTACATAGACGGTATTTTGGTGTACATAGACGGTATTTTGGTGTACATAGACGGTATTTTGGTGTACATAGACGGTATTTTGGTGTACATAGACGGTATTTTGGTGTACATAGACGGTATTTTGGTGTACATAGACGGTATTTTGGTGTACATAGACGGTATTTTGGTGTACATAGACGGTATTTTGGTGTACATAGACGGTATTTTGGTGTACATAGACGGTATTTTGGTGTACATAGACTGTAGTTTGGTGTACATACACTGTAGTTTTGCATATATAGACTGTAGTTTGGTGTACATAGACTTTTCTATGTATACATATTTTGATGTATCTCGAAGCTGGTTCTCACCAGAGTCAACAGCCTGGACTCTGACCGGACAGTCGGAGCAGATTGTGAATCCAAAACCATCTTTTCCTCGAACAATGTTCACCTGCAGACGATACAGCGACAACATCCTGTCAGTTATACAGGTTATACATACACATACATTATATATATTCTGTAGGTATGTACATGTTTTCATTCATTGCCTTGACACCCCTAAGTCAACCTGCACCCGCTCAGTGAGCCTTGGCAAGTTTTACTACTTCAGGAGGAACCCTTTCGTTTTCATCTTCAGGACTTTTTCAGCACCACAGCTGGTCACACTTCTGGACTTGATTTTACCAGAAAGGATGATTTAATGTACTGACCCCAGAGCCGGAAAGGGGGCAGGTTCCTGACCAAGAAGTTCCACCAAGACCAAGAGTTCATCAGCTCCATAAAGATCTGCTCAGCTCTGGTTTTAAAGAAACTGAAACTGACTGAGCTCTCCTTACTGAGCTAGCCTGGTGGGGTTGGCATCGCTAACGTCCTCGGACAGTCGCCTCGCTGAGATGAAGACTTTCGGTAACGATGACTGTCTGCCTGTTCGTTAACTGAGGTTCTCGCTGTTTCCTGTTGTTGTTCTCATTTATTACTGTTTGTTTATAGAAGTCGTATCGTAGCAGCTGGATAAATGATGACTTATTTAATGCAAGGTCGAACGTGAAAAGGGGAGTATATGACTAGAATCCATCCGCACAGTGCTTGTTGCTGAGGCAACAAACTTTCAACCCAAAGTGGTGGCGGCGCAGCTCAGCCACTGGGCGGCGATGTCTCATTGTGTGACCAGTGGCTATTTTTATCATCACTGTACTGTTCAAACCTTTTTGTCAAGTTTGTGTTTTGGGCTGCCGTCACTTCCAGTGTTATCATGCCGCTCTCAACCCGAAGGGGGCACTGTGGTGGGACTCTCCTGCTCTTGTTGACAGAGATCTGGTCATCAAGTCCATCTCTCAGTTGTTACCATGACTCTGTAAATGGTGGCGAATGGAGGAAAGGTCGACTCCTCCTCGCTTCTCTCCCCACAAAAGGAAGTTAAATGTCCCCGAGTTCAGACTGACAGGCTGATATTAAACCTCCTGCAGCCGGTCTTTTGTTTCTCTGCAGGATAGTTCTTGTTCACACGTCCACGGGGTCAGCTGATGTTTCAATACACTCATGGAGAGAAAACCCGTCTCTAATGTTCCTCACTGTGACATCATTTGGCCAGGACAAACCAGAATCAGGAAACAGAACCTTTAAAAACCGTGTCGAAGTCTTGGTTCCGTATTTGGTGAACCACATTTCTGGGTTGTTTTTTTGTTTGTTTTCTGTCATTGGTTGTTTTTTTTTGGCTGCGTTTGGTATTTGTTGTGTTGTTTTTGTCATTAGTGTTGTTTTTAGTCATTGTTTTTAGTCATTGTTTTTGTTTTTTTTATTGAGTTTTTGGTAGCTCAGGTCAACCTAGCATCAAGAGTCCCTCTTTGTGTGGTCACATGACTCCATCTGTGTGAGAGATTCGTTACTGAGCTGAACCAAAACCAGTACATGTGGCATCCATGAATCGATCAGCTGGAAGCTAAAGTCCTTCAATGTATGCAGCTGGATGCTCCTGATGTTTTATCAGTCTGTTGTTGCGAGCGCCATCTTCTCTGCCTGGGGTGTGCTGGGGCACAGGCATCAAGGCGAGGGACACCAGTAGACTGAATAAACTGATCAGGAAAGCAGGTTCTGTTTTCGGCTCTCCGTTGGCCACCTTGGAGGAGGTGGTGGATCAGAGGATGCCATCATGGCCATCCTACCCCCTCCATGAAACTGAACATTCTGAGGAGCAACCCTCAGAATGTTCAAGGATCCAACCCCGCTGCTACAAGGAACGATACAGGATGTTGTTCCTCCCCAGTGACATCAGACTTTTCAACACCTCCGTTATCAACCACTTTACCTGGTTAAATCATTCACCTCCTCCTACCTGCACTAAACTCTGCATTTAGTGTTAGATTTGTTAAAGCTGCCTATACTGTTTATATTTTTCTACTCTTATTTTTATTTTATAGTTTTATACTTTATGCTGTTATATGTCCACTGGTCCTGTACCTGAACACTCTTGCTGCTGTGACGAAATAATTTCCCTACGGGGATTAATAAGGTCATCGCTATCTCTATCTCTATCTATCTAGCTGACGATTTATAAGCATCTGTTATCAGCGTTCACGTTGTTTCTCTCCAGAGTTCAACTGGAAATACACCGCAACTACAACCGGTCTGGGTGCTTGGTAACGAGGTTTTGGTTGAACTGAACTGAACCAAACTAGTTCAATCTACAGGAATCAGTTTGAACAGCTCATTTGTTTAGCAAGGGACAACATGGAGGAGCTGCGCCTGTTCAAACACACAAACACACATACACTGCCACGTCTCTCTATCCTTGTGAGGACACTCATTGGCATAATGCATTCCATATCCCCTAACCCTTTTTGTTAGAGGATAATGAACTCCGGAGACCTGACGGCTGTGGATGGCGGCTCAGGCAGGGATGAGTCAACCTTGACTGAGAAACATACACAGTATTGTATTTAGAGGATACAGGGTTTAAACAATGAATAGGTTGTATGCCCACGCTTCAGTGCTTGGCCTGGAGTTCAATACATAAAAATCCTCTTATTAAACCTAACCAAAACCTAATTGCAACCCTGATTCGAGTCTTGACCCTCAAAAACGACTTTAAACTTATGTGGACTCATAAAACTAGTGTCACATTGAAATTTGTCCACAAAATGATAGAAATACATTGACAGACACACACTGTGAGTCACAATGAGCAACCAGCATCACAACCACAAACAGGCCAAACTCCACGATGAAGAATAACTTATTATTGATTATTGCTGCTGTCATCATGAGGAGAAATTGACCTCCTGAAAGTGACGACAAGGACTAGTTCTGTTTGAATAAGAACAGATATTTGTTCTGCTGTGAATAAAACTTAAACAAACCAGAGATGTTCTCCAATCTCAGCCAGGTCACACTGGACTTAACTCTTATCCTGTGTGTACTGGACTCTGCTGAACTCTGCCCAACTCTAAAAAACCTTACTGGACTCTGCTGGACTCTCTTGGACTGATCAGACCCTGGAACTTGCCTCAGACTGCTTCAGAGGAATATCAGAATGTTAGAGCACTTGGATCAGGAAACACACCTGTGGAAGGTTCTGTTCGATGCAGATCCGACAGAGACGGTGAATCGTGTGCATGACAGCTGATCCGATTCTTGGTTTAAGTTCTGCAGCTCCACCTGTACATCCAATCCTCTAACAGAGCCAAACCAGATCTGGCCCAGATCCAGGCGTCACATCTAACACAGAAATACAGATACAGATCCCATTCCTGAATTCCTGAACTTCACAGAATCATCCTCTAGTATGGAGCAGGTCCAGGTCCAGATTCAGTCAAAGTTCAGACTTCAGAGAGAGAGAATACCAGTGGACTGAGCTAGAACCAGGTCTGATCAGGTCCTGCTGTGTGTGAGAGGTTCAACAAAGTACTGCCTGTCTGAGCATGTGTGTGTGAGTGTGTGCAGGAAACGCGTCTTATCGCTGGGATACATCCAGTGTTTTGTGGGTCTGTGTGTGTTTCCTGCTATTCTTCTGTCTGTTGGTTCCCACAGACACACACACACACAAAGAGGACACAAACACTCTGACTCATTTGTGTTTCTCTGGGCCAATCACAGCAGTTCTGAAGGAGACATAGAACTGTGTCAGGAGAACTCGTTAGCAACACCTGCTAGCTTGTTCACATTTGACATTCAGTGACACTCGCATTCCTAATGATGAGGGTTATAATGGGATGCCCTCACCACTCTACCAGAAAAGGAAGTAGCAGTAACCATGGTGTTGGACTGACAAACTGCAGCTGTTGTGACGTTGACAGGTTATGAGAAAATCTAAATCACGACACGGAGAAAAGACATCAGATGCAAAATATACAAACATTTATATCACATCAGAAATGAAGTAAAACAGAAGCTGTTAGGGGTAGCAGTGGACTCCTGATTGGTGGTCCTGCGCAGTGCAACACAGAGCAACACCACATGTTGGTTTTAATGTTCTTGTCCAGCTGCTGTGATACTCAGTTATTATGGTGCAAGAAAGTGGCCTGCTCTGGGCCGGACCCCACCGTGTTTACTTACATGTAGTTTTTGAACGTGCTGTTGTTTGCAGGTGTTTAGATCAGGAGTCAGGCCTCAGGTGTGTCTGTTCCCTGTTACTGAACGAGAACAGTCTCTGAGTGAGCACTGAGAACCGAGGATGAGTGTAACATCCTCATCACGCTGCCAAAGCAAGCGCAAAGACTTTTGTCTTCTGACCCACCAGTCCTGCCAGGTCCTGGTCCCTGCACTGGTCAGCCACAAAGAACATTACAGATCTCTCAGACAGTTTTCTTTGCTGAAGAACCTGAACACAAGCTGGAATAAGAAACATGATCACGCATGATTGATCACATGACTGCTCTTCCATTGCATTCTTGTAGTGGTGCTGCTCACCAATGAGATAAGTGGACACATGCAGCCTTGGGGGGGGGGGGGTAGATGGTGCGCTGATCGCCATTCAGACACAGTTCGCTCAGGTTGTGGCAACAGATGTTCAATCAATTGATCAACATCCAAAAAACAGCTCAAACAGAGAAAAAAACTGAGGCTATAGACGAGTGGGCAGCTCCAGCGGGTCAACATGCTCCCTCAGAGAGTGATGCAGTTATTGTCCATGCCAACAGGCAGTGGGTCGAAAGCAACATGGCTGCTGGAACAGGCAGCGAATGACAGCGCTGCCCAGTGAAAACTTCTGGGAATGATGTGGTACAGCTGAGACAACAAAATGTCCAAAATCAATAAGCAACAGCATGTCAGGAAGGTAAATTGTTTTTGTTTACAATTTGTCTTGATGTGAAAACATCAGGAAAAACAACAACAAGTAAAAGACTGTCAGTGGGGTTTGGAACAAAGACGACACAGGTGAATAATTCAGAGGCAGAAAACCATCTGAAACTGGTTCAGAGTGTGTGTGTGTAAGTACCGCAGCACAAACACGTGAGTGTATACAGTGTATATGTGGGACCAGCAGAAACAGCCTCAATCTATAATTCATCACATGTGAATCCTTGATGACTTAAAGAAAACAGTAATACACACACACAGAACCACTTTCAAGTCCCACATCCAGTCAAGTTAAGCCTAAATTGATTTATAGTCCAAAGTCAAGTTGCAAATAAGACCAGTGTGTCCCCAGTCAGACAGGGTCCGAGTCGAGACCAGCAGAAACCAACCCAGACCAAGTCATCAGATCTAATCTTTATCGATGAATTCCAACTCCAAATGAAGGTCCAAGTCCCATCACAAGACAGGTGGTCTCGAGTCAAGGCATAGGTCAATGCCACCAAGTTGTCAAGTCAAATCAAGATGAGAAAAGGCCGAGTCAGGTTGTTCATGAAGACAAATACGTCCCGAGTCTAAAGTCAAGTCCAACTCAAGACTTTATATTTGTGCAACACTGTGATTAAACTTTTGTGTCTTTTTATCATCGTGAAACACTGAACATTTGAGTCGTGACTTACTGTCAGCCGCTGGGTGCTGGCTCTGGTTTCCTGACACTGGTTAGTGTGCGTCAGCATGGGGACGAAGCTGCTATACTTAGCATTGGCCGGGTTGGAGCTGTAGTTGCCATTGATGGGGTCCAGGGTGTGGTTTGTCAGGTCTTTGAGTCCAGCAGTTGTGGTCCTGGTTCTGTTTGAAAGGCTGGTGATACTGGCAGTGGCGGTGCTGATAGGGTTCAGATCTGTATCTGGAGTGGAGTCTGGAGTCCTCTTGAGGTCAGCTGCAAGTAGATAACCACCATCATCATCCTCATTACCAACAGCATTGTCCCATGACCAGGCAGTGTGCTTCCAGAACATCCTGACTGTCCTCAGGCTAGACTAGACTGGATCAGATTAGATCAGGCAGTTCTGACTCACAGTTGGACCTACAACTTCAAACTACAAGCTGAGAAAACAGCTAAACCACAAGTAGTACAAGACCTGTCCAGACACAAGAGCCAGAACAAAGTTGCAGGTTTTACCCATTTAGTCTTTCAGAAGACAAACAGTGACCAGGAAATGCAAACAAACAGATGTTTCTAGAGGATGTAAACACAAACAAGCAGGTCCTTTAGCATCTTGCACGACTCTGCAGCAGATGAATAATCAACGTGACTCCGTTTTTGAAAGTTGAAAAGAGTCAAAATGTATCTTCATGAGAAAAAAACAGAAGCAGTGGTGACGACGTTCAAAGTCAGGCTGTAAACCTCCATGAAGTGAAACCACAAGAACTGCTGAGAACTTGTGATAAGTACTCCATCCAAGCTTACTGCTGACTGTGATAGTTGTACTGCTGACTGTACGACTCCAGCTACAATCACAACTGCAGAAACAAGTGAAGACGAAGACGTCTGTTTCTTCTTCCTCTGTCTTTTTGTCGTCCCTGCTCTCTCTCTCTGATGGGCCAGGGCGAACGAGTGTCAGATCATAGTGTGATGTCGGGGGGTAGAGGCAGAGAGAGGGAAGGAGAGAGAGAGTTGGGGGGGGCAACACAAGGGCAAAGGTATTGTAACTGTCACATGGTTACCAGGCAGCTTCTCATTACCATGGTATCCATGTGGACCCCCAGGGAGAGAGAAAGAGAGAGAGACATCTACATCTACAACTGCTCACTCAGCCCTCTCTCTCCATCACACTATTATTAGAATCAACTTAAAGATTTACGTGTCTCAGGACACACACACACACACACACACACACACACACACACACACACACACACACAGCCTGTCTTTTAAAGGAGTAGTCTGTGTGTTTTAGGCTCCACTTTCAGAAATATAGAGCTGAGTCCTCTCTGGTCTACAAAATCCTCCTAGTCTACTGAGTCCTCCTGGTCTACAACAGTCTCTCTAGTCACCATACATTAGGTAACATTCCATTGTTTGTAGTACAGTAAATCACAAAGTTATACCTAAGTTCACAAGGTTACTGGACAGGTCAAGGTACCTGGATTGGGTGGTGACCAGGATTGGTCAGGTATAAGGGTAGATAGGGACCTGGTTAGGTCAGCTACAAGGGTATGTAGGGTACTGGGGAGGTCGGGAACCTGGGTAGGTCAAGTACAAGGGTAGGCAGGGTACTGGGGAGGTCGGGGACCTGGGTAGGTCAGGTAGAAGGGTAGGCAGGGTACTGGGGAGGTCAAGTACAAGGGTAGGCAGGGTACTGGGTAGGTCAGGGACCTGAATAGGTCAAGTAGAAGGGTAGTTAGGGTACCTAAAAAGGTCAGATACCAGGTGTCATAGTAGATAAGAGGCAACATTAGTCTTGTCGGTGGAACAGGTTTTGCAGCCATTTTGTTTCAGGTCAGCTGATCAGACCTCTGATCAGCCATGACAGATGGTTGTCATCAACGCTGAATGAATCAATCAGCAGTGAGCAGGGTATTCATCTCAGCTTGTCACAGCACTTTCACTCACCACAGTGTGTTGGTGTGTTCTCTGCTGCCCCTTCCTTGAGGCTCCTCACTAGTTTCTTCTGCTGTGATGTCACTCTTAGGTGTTTGCTTCCTCCAAACTCCGCCCCCAGCAGGTAGAACCAACCAGTGACAAGCTGCAGACAGAGAGATGGGGCCAAAAGGTCAATGAAACGAGACTTAGTATGCAGCTATGTGTCTCCTGATCAATTAGGGTTAATCTTTGATTAGAATCACATTTAAGTTTAATCCTAAGAGTGGGCGGGGCCTTTATTCACCACGCCTTGGAAGGCACTAAAGACAGAAACAGGCTGTTATTTCTTATCTCTGCTGGAAAGTTTGTTACTGCAGTCCGGTACTACTAAACTGTAGTTTCGTTCTAGATTCAGATGACGCTCATCCACCAGCCAATCACGGTGAAAGATTCTCCCTCTTTTGATTGGTTTAACTAACCTTCAAGGAAGAGATGAGAGAACCGATCCCAAAACTCATACAGCCAATCAGCTGGCTGCTCCTGATGAAGAGACAGGGAAATGATACAGTCTGCTTTTCAACAAAGCTAAAACATTGAACAAATTGTTTGAACCAATAAACTACAACTCCCAGATGTCAATTGAACGTCAGTCTAACCTCGTGTGAATTCAGATTGGTCAAGATTTAACTTTACTTTGAAATCCACTAAGGTCAAACCACAACAGAAGTAGTACTTTTATCATGAAGAACCACTTCCTGCTCCAGATTTGGAGGGTGGGATCTAAAACACCACATGGACCCTGATCCTGAATCAGATCTGAACCACTGGTAGACAGAGAGGCTGAAGGGTCAGGGCTGCAGCTATTATGTCATCACTGACCTGCTAATCACTGAAACCAACAACCTGCTCCGGAAGAGGTCATCATTGATACACCTGAAACACCACACACACACACACACACACACATACACATATTATTTTTTCATCTTTTATACTAAAATGACACTGTGTGTGTGTGTTTGGCTCACTGGATAAAGCTGTGGTTGTATTCTGGGTTCTTGTTGTTCAGGACAGTTGGTGATGTCATCACAATACTGCAGTCAAGGTCAGAGGTCACCACCAGCTACACACACAAACTCAAACGTCTGTAGCTATCTTGTGAAAATTAGCATGATGTGACATCACAGGTAGAAACATAAAACAACTGATGACATCATCATTGTTTATTTACCTGCACATAGGAGTCACATGACCTCTTGGATTTGCCCATCAGCCCTCTAGCCTGGTGGACTGCAAAGATAAGTGTCAGTGAACAGAAACTCTGTTGCATCATCCCTTCTTAATGATGCAACACAGCAAAATTGGCTGTATCGATATGTATTGGTTATTGATCACACACTGACGGAACCGACTGGAGACACAAACCAATACTGATGCATAAACTGAAATCAGTGATTTGAATTCTTCATGAAAAGCAACATGTCAATACCCAGTCTGAAATGTTCTTGTGTTTTACTTCTGACCACCAGGTGGCAGCGCTCAAGAAGTACAGTGCATGTGTCGTAGTATACTGTATGTGTAGAAATACACAACATGTAAAGATGTACACTGTATGTGTAGAAGGGAAGGTATTATGCTGGGTCCTAAACATCTCAGGAATACTTTATTAAATGATATAGTAACGGCCTCCAGCACTACTGTTACAACTCTGGGAGTTATCTTTGATCAAAATCTGTCCTTTGACTCCTACATAATTTCAAGATCTGCCTTATTTTGCCTTTATAATATTGCAAAAATCAGACATTCCCTCACTGAAAAAGATGCAGAAAAATGACTCCACGCATTTGTTCCCTCCAGGCTGGACTTCTGTAATTCTCTACTGTCAGGCTGCACTATCAAGTCTCTAAAGACTCTCCAGCTGATCCAGAACACTGCTGACTGAAGAGATCATATTTCTCCTGTTTTAGCTTCTCTACATTGGCTTCCTGTCACATCTACAATAGAGTTTAAAATCCTCTTCCTTACCTTTTCAACCCTAAATCATCTTGCACCTTCATATGTTAAAGAACTTTTCCTCTTTCGGCTTTACCTATGCATTTCTAGGAGCCGCCAAAACCAATCATCCTACTCCATCTTCTTCTCTCACACTAACTATCTGCAGGTCCTCTATCACCACTCCTCCTTGCTTCTTGCCTGGTAGCTCCATCTTCAGTATCCTTCTACCAACATATCCTCTGTCCCTCCTCTGCACATGTCGAAACCATCTCAATCTGGCCTCTCTAACTGTGTCTCCAATCGTCCGACCTGCTCGTTCCTCATCCTGTCCATCTCGTCACTCCCAAAGAGAATCTCAGCATCTTCAACTCTGCCTCCTCCAGCTCTGCCTCCTGTCTTTTGGTCAGTTCCACCGTCTCCAAACCAAACAACCCTGCTGGTCTCACTACCTTCCTGTAAACCTTCCTTTCACTTTTGTGACAGATCACTCCTGACACTTTTCTCCACCTGCTCCACCCTGCCCGCACTTGAATCTTCACCTCTTTACCACTCTTTACTCCAGCTCTCCAGGTTCTCTTCCACCTGCCCCCGGCTCTCACTACAGATCACAGTGTCATCAGCAAACATCATCGTCCACGGAGATTCCTGCCTGACCTCATCTGTCAGTCTGTCCATCACCACAGCAAACAAGAAGGGGCTCAGGGCCATCACTCCTGCAGCGACCTCCCCACTGTCATACTGCTCTCATACATCTCCTGCACCAGTCTAACATGCTTCTCTGCTTCATACAGATCCACAGTTCCTCCCTCTGCACCCTGTCGTAGGCTTTCTCTAGATCCATAAAGACATGATGCAGCTCTTTCTGACCTTCTCTGTACTTCTCCATCAGCATCCTCAAAGCAAACATGGCATCTGTAGTGATCTTTCTTGGCACGAAACCATCCTGCTGCTCAAAAATCGTCACTTCTTCTCTCAGCCTCGCTTCCATGAGTCCCACATTTTCATCACGTGGCTCATTAGCTTTATTCCTCTGTAGCTGCTAAAACTCTGCACATCATCTTTGTTCTTAAACATCGGCACCAGTCCACTTTTTTTTTCGTTCTTCAGGCATCTATTCACTGTCCAACATCATGTTGAACAGTTTCTCCAGTGCTCTCTCTCTGGGACATTTCTATACTTCTACCGGTGTGTCATCAGGACCAACTTTCCATTCTTCATCCTCTTCAAAGCTTCTCACTTCATCTTTACTAGTCTTTCTAAACTTCCTCTTCCACCGTTTCCACCTCCTCCACCCTTCTTTCCCTCATTTTCTTCATTCATCAGCTCCTCAAAGTTCTCCTTCCATCTTCTCAGCACGCTCTCCTCACTTGTTAGTAGATTTCAATCTCTGTCCTTAATCATCTGAACCTGCTGCACATCTTTCCAGTTCGATCCCTCTGCCTCACCAGACGATACAGATAGTTTTCTCCTTCCTTAGTGTCCAACCTGTCATACAGCTCATCAGACGCCCTCTGTTTAGCCTTTGCCACCTCCCTCTTCTCCTTATGTTGCATATCCTTGTATTCCTGTTGACTCTCTTCCGTTCTCTCACTATCCCATTTCTTTTTCACCAACCTCTTCCTCTGAATACTTTTCTCTGCTGCCCCGTTCCACCACCAATTCTCCTGATCATCCGTCCTCTCTCCAGATGACACCAAACACCCCCCTACCTGTCTACCTGATCACTGTTGCTATGGTTACCCAGTCATCTGGCAGTTCTTCACGACCTCCCAGAGCCTGTCTCAACCTCTCCCTGAAGTCCTCACAGCAGTCTTCCTTCTTCAGCTCCCACTTCCTCACCATCAGAGTCATCCTACACACGACCATCCGATGCTGTCTGGCTAAACTCTCTCCTGTCACCACCTTGAGGTCTCCAATCTCTTTCAGATTGCATCGTCTCCACAGAATGTGGTCTACCTGTGTGTTCCTGCCTCCACTCTTATATGTCACCTTGTGTTCTTCCCTCTTTTGGACTAACTATTCACCACAGGCATTTCCATTCGTTTTGCAAAGTCCACTATCATATGTCTTTCCAAGTTCATTTCCTTGATGCCAAACCTGCCTATCAGCTCCTGATCACTTCTGTTCCCTTCGCCAACATGCCCATTGAAGTCTGCTCGAATCACCTTTCTCCCCTCCCTAGGAAAACTTTCTACCACTTCATCTAACTCGGTCCAGAGTTTCTCTTTCTCTTCCATCTAACAGCCAACTTGTGGGTCAGAACCACTAACGACATTCATCATCACACCTTCAGTTTCCAGCGTTACACTCATGACCCTGTCTGACACTCTTTTCACCTCTACAACATTCTCTGTATGCTCCTCCTTCAGGATCCACCTGCTCCATTTCTCTTCCTATCCTCACCATGATGGTACAGTTTGAACCTGCTCAAATGCTTCTATCCTCGCTGCCCTTCCACCTGGTCTCTTCTCTGCCTCATGTCAGCCAGCTCATCCTGCCAACATTTAGAGTTCCTATTCTCAATCCTTCAATCTTAAATTTTCTCTTCTTTCTCTGTCTCCTAACACATTTCCCTCCACAGTAGCCCAATTTCCGCCAGTACCCTGTTTGTCAAAAGCACTGGTGGTGGTCATTGTTACCCCAGGCCCCAACCAATCCAATATGAAATTTGTTTTTGTGATTTGCATGTTTGTCTTGGCTCAGTTTTTATGCCGGATGCCCTTCCTGACGCAACTCTCACCATTTTTCCGGGCTTGGGACCAGCCCTAGAAATACACTGGTTTGTGACCCCTAGTGGATGGTATGTTAAAGAGCTTATAGTGGCCTACTACCCAACTAGATCACTACGCTCCCAAAATGTAGGCTTCCTTGTAATTCTTATGACCTCCAATATCAGTCTGGGAGGCAGAGCCTTCAGCTATCAGGCCCCTTCTTCTCTGGAACCAGCTCCCAGTTAGTGCTGACACAGTCCTTCACATAGCTAGGCTGCTATAGGCTTAGCCTGCCAAGGGAATTCATGATGCACTTAGCTACTCTATTTCTTGCTCGTTCTCAACTTATTCCCCTCCCAGTAATCCTTGTTACTAACTTCACACCTTCTCTTGAGTCCCTGTGCTTTCTTGTCCCGCAGGTTCCTGCGAAATGTGGATGTGGTCCATCTGTCCGGGGCTTGATGATCATTTGGCTCAGGATTGTAGATCAAGATGACCTGGCGCCATTTTTCCACAGAGGATAGGAGATTGTGTGACATGGATTCTAGTCTTGATGGCACCAGCACCATCTGCATCAATGGGCTACAATTATTTCTGTACCACACCTGATACATACTGATAGACTTCACAGACCTCTGGATTTATAGATTTCCAGTGCTCTTAGACTCATGGACTTTACATATTTTTAACATTTGTTAGTCAATAATCTGTTATTGTCATGCGGTTATCTTCCGTCTGACATCTATGTAACGTCTGTCCGCCCCAGGGAGAAGGATCCTCTTCTGTGGTTCTTCCTGAGGTTTCTTATTTTCCCTATTCAGGATTTTTTTTTTT
>KV751408.1:687570-699961 GCA_001698575.1 Mola mola
TCTGGGCCATTCTGACTTCAGGTCTGAAAGACTGGACCTCACCTACAGGCTGGAACCCCAATCCGGCCCTGGCTTGGATTCCTGTCTGTGAAAACCTACAAAAACAAAATGAAGCAGTCTGTTACTGATCAGCAGTGTCAAGGGTGAGCGGTCACAGAGTAACTGTTCCAACTGTTAAAATACTCAGATCTCTTTTTGTGATCAGTTTAATGTTAGATGATCAACACCTGTTATATTTGTTATTCCACTTTCCTCAGAAACCAGCTCCCCTCATATACAAGAACCCAAACAGAATCCAGCCATGAAGGCATTCTGGAATGACCCAATTAACTGGTGACTGTCATTTTCCTCTGTTGTTCGAACACCAATCTGAATTTACTGTAGGCCTGTTCTCACCATCTGGGTTCTCTCTCCAGGGTTCTCATGTTCTTCTGCAGAACTTCTACTGGCTCTTTGTTCCCCTCACAGCCACTTGCTCCTCCCCTCTTCCTCTTCATTTCCTTTTCCTCCTCCTCCTCTCCGCACCTCCTTTTACAGGTTGGAGTCTCACACTGAACCTCTGGGTATTGATGGAGGACAGCTCTGCAACAGGGCCTAACAGAGGACAGCAGGTGTAATATCTGATGAGACCAGCAGATGATGACAGACTGACAGCCAGTCAGTCAAAGGTCAACAACAGCAGCAACAAAAACATCAAGATCAGCAACTGCCACAAATACAAAATAATAAATACACAACCAGACTCATACCCAAACCCACAACCAAACCCACATTCTGGCTTACAAACAAACTCAAAACCAGACTCACAACCAAAGTTGCAACCAAACCCACAACAAAACCTGCATTAGGTTCACAACCAGAACCACAACCAGTCCCACAACCAGACTCACATACAAACCCACAACCAAACCCACAACCAGAACCATAGGCAGACTCACAACCAAACCCACAACCAGACCTACAACCAGACCCACAAGCGGGCCGACAATTTCACAGTGAATTGTGATTTCAATGAGACTTGATCATCAAACTTCAGCTATTCATTAGTTTCAATCAGTTTCCATCATTATCGCCGACCAGTCAATCAAAATCAGCTGATTAACAGTTCAGATTCACACTCACCTCTTCCTGCTGCTGTGGCACTCCATCGGTGTCGACCTTCAACCAACAACAAGTGGCAAAGTGACGAGCTAACGCTAACCAGCTGACCTCTGACTTGCTGAGAATGATCAATGTGTCTGTAATACACAATACATGTGTCTGTCTCTCTGTCCCTCTGTCCGACTGCCTGTCTGTCCGTCTCTCTGTCTGTCTGTCCGACTGTTTCTCTGTCTGTCTGTCTGACTGTCCCTCTCTCCGACTGTTTCTCTGTCTGTCTCTGTCTCTCTGTCTCTATGTTTCCTCGTTCTCAGACTCGGGTTGTGTTTCCACTAATTTTCCCTCTGAAGGAAAAAAATTCAAACTTGAAGCAGATTTTCAAGTTAAAACAAACAACAGTGCTGTTTCCTGTTAACCCTTTCAACATAATAAAAGCCTTGGCTGGCTTTTGTGACATCACCATGATGACGGATGGTGCTCGGGGAGACTACTTGTCCCCGTGGGCTTTTGCTACGTGAGGTCAAACTGAGTGAATGATGGAACGTTCAGGAAGTCTTGGTGGAAATCTGCTGTTTGCGACTGTTTGTAAAACTTTCTGTTTATGCTTCTCATGTTAAGCACGCAGTTCTAGAAAGAACCAATCAGAACAAGTCCCTGACTGCATCAGTATATCGGTTCGGATCAGTGATAGAAATCCCACCCAACCACTGGGACACTGCCCTAGCCAGGCCATGCTTTTACTGTGAAAGGCGTCGATCAGCTTCCTGCCTGCCACTCGCTGAGGCGTGTCACATGTGTTTGTCTTTAACAGAGGGGGGAGGGGCCGCCGTTCCCATAGCAACACAGCACACTGTACCCAGAGAACAAGAAGCCAATCTTCTTCCTCTGTCAGCTTTACCGAGCTACTTCTAGGAGAATCATCGTCCTCCATCTCTCCCTGTCTTCTGCTTCTTCTTCTCTCATACCAACTACTTTCTTCCTCCTCTCTCACACAAACTATCTGCTTCTTCTTCTCTCACACAAACTATCTGCTTCTTCTCTCACACTAACTACCTGCTTCTTCTTCTCTCACACAAACTACCTGCTTCTTCTTCTCTCACACTAACTATATGCAGGTCCTGTCCCACCACGTCCATCAATCTCCTCTTCGCTTCCTGCCTGGTAGCTCCATCTTCAGCATCCTTCTACCAACATATCGTCTGTTTCTCCTCTGCACATGTCCACCATCTCGATCTGGCCTCTCTAACTGTGTCTCCAAACATCCGACCTGCTCGTTCCTCAACCTGTCCATCCTCGTTGCTCCCAAAGAGAATCTCAGCATCTTTAACTCTGCCTCCTCCAGCTCTGCTTCCTGTCTTTTGGTCGGTTCCGCCATCTCCAAACCAAACAACCCTGCTGGTCTCATTATCCTCTTGTAATCACTGATCAATAATAATATAGGTTTACACATCCACAACATGATTATTGATTAATGATTTATCAGTACAATAATGAACAACAGACTTGACATCACAGAGAGCCTTTCAGCTGTACTCTTATAATGATGTCATGATGATGGTTCTCTCTCTCTCTCTCTCTCTCTTTCTCTCTCTCTCTCTCTCTCTCTCTCTCTCTCTCCCTCAATTAGTTCCCGTTTCCACGGCGATGTGAACACACGTTTTTTTCTCAACAGGAAAGTAAAGTTTCATTTGGAGTTTTGGTTTCATCGTTTGGAGCCTGAAGACAGACAGGTAAGTGTATTGATGACTGATGATTGATTGATTGATTGATTATTGCAGTGTTCTGTGAAGTACTGTGAAAGCACTTTGCAGTACTTATACCACATATTGAAGTATTTTATGTTTTAGTGTTTGTGTTGCTTTGCGGTCATTGGTCCGTCAGCTGTTTGACGTTCTCGCTGGAATATGTTGCCATACCAGACTGTTCTAGAACATTTGATGTGTTGTTCCCGTGACGATCCGTCATACCAAAGTAAATCTGACAGAAACAGACGCTGAGAACCTCCCACCAGCTGCTCAGCTTTACTCAACTTCACCAACACGTCTCCCTGGTTCTTCACAGCTCTTAGAAACGTTTCTGTCCAGTGGAAAACGCAGAAAACAAGGTTCCTGACGAGGTTCTAAACATGTGCACAAAGATTCCCGTGGTGAAAAGTGCTGAAATGAGACTGAAGGGTCTGGGTCTAAAGTTTGGCTTCGGGGGTCTTTAGATCTTCTGAGGAGGGTTCTAGAGATCAACAAGGTTCTGGTTTCCCTTGGATGATTTAGGGTTAGGGTTAGGAGAAAAGAAAATTCTAAGTGTACTAAGGTTCCTGGTTTTAAAGGTCCTATAGGAGTTTTTGAAGATGGTTGTTAACGAATGGAGTTATGTCCTTCCTTTACTCGTTATTTAGGAGGTTCTAAGTTTCTAAAGAAAATCATGTGAGAGGCTGAGAGCTGGAGGTCACTGAAGAAGCTCGAGACCTCCTGCAGTAGGTTCTAGTTGTCTGTTAGATGGTTCAAGAGATGTTTTTACAGGTCAGTGAAGGGTCACATCAAGGTTCTAGATGTAGTTTAGATGGTTTGAAATGGTGCTAAATCTACAAGCTATTTACCCCGACCCGTATGCTGATGATTGACAGGTGTCAAATATTCACAGTGAGAGGGACAACAGGAATATCGTTGATGGAACGTGGACAACTGATTATCTGTTGATGATCCAAAACAGCTCCCATGAGTCCTTGCAACAGTTTGTTTTTGTTTCAGGATGATGATGAACGACAGGTGGACCATCATGAACAACAGCAGCTCCGAGCTCGACGGCAAGCGACCCAACAAGCGCAAGGTTAGCTTTACATGTTAGCTTAGCACGAACTGTCCAAACTGTCCCACCACCATCCAGCACTGTCACAGACAGGTAGAGAAACAGACAGGCCTGCAGAGAGTTAATTCGCGTTAATCTGGAGTTAAACTGTCAGATCAAAGTGTCTGTAATCTGCAGCAGCTGTCGCCTTTGCCAAGGTCGGCCGAATATCTGCAGATTAAACACTACAGGGTCACATGGTTCACACTGCAAGGGGCATGTTCCCCCATGAACCCCTGACTCCTCCCATCACGCTACAGCCGTGATGGAACCTCTTCTTGGTCTGCACATGGCCGGCCAGAGAAACCTGCAGGCAAAGGAGATTCAGTTTGAATCGGACACAGATCAGATCAACCAGGTGTTCAGGCAGCTGATTGGACAACCGGTGAGAAGAACTCATTGATACATGTCAGGTCCATCGTTAGAGAAAGAGACAGCAACTGAAACGAGCAAGACACTGCAAACAACAAACAAACAAACCACAACAAGCAACCAACAACACACTCCAAACAACAAACAAAAAAACAACAAGCAACCAACAACACACTACAACTAACAAACAACCAACCAACAACACACTGCAAACAACAACCAACCAACAACACACTACAAACAACAAACAAACAACCAACAACACACTACAAACAACAAGCAACCAACAACACACTACAAACAACAAACAAACAACCGACAACACACTGCAAATAACAATCAAACACCAACAACACACTACAAACAACAAACAAACAGACAACAACACACAACAAGCCACCAACAACCAACAACACACTGCAAACAACAAACAAACAACCCATGACACACTGCAAACAATAAGCAACCAACAACAAACTACAAATAACAAACAACCAGCCAACAACACACTGCAAACAACAGACAAACAACCAACAACACACTGCAAATAACAAACAAACAACCAACAACACATTGCAAACAACAAGCAACCAACAACACACTGCAAACAACAGGCAACCAACAACACACTGCAAAAAATTTCACGTCAGCTGTCTGGGGGCCACATGACTACCCAGCTGACTGGTAGAGCATGCTGGGAAATGATCACAAATTTGAGTGACGCAAATTAAAGGTTGTTTGTGTGTGTGTTCAGAGATGCTGCAGCTTCCTGTTATGGTCTGTCGTCTTGTTGGTCATCATAGCAGCTGTCGTCATAGGAACAGTCTTCATCCTGTACCTGAACCAGAACTCTCTGCCCTTCATGAACGGGTAAACTCACCTGTCTGTCTGACCTGCTGTCGTACTGCACATCCGCCTGTCTGACTGTCTTTCTGTCTATCCCTCACTGTTTTCATAGTAACAGGGGCAGGGTTTCCTCCTCCCCTGTAATCTTAACCAATCCTAAAGAGTCTGGCGCCCTGGTTTCGGTGTCCCACGTTGCAGACGAAGAGCCAATCAGCATATTCCTGGACCCAAACTGTCCAGACTATACTGACAAGTTCTTGCGCTGGGAGGCACTGCAGAGCTCATTGCTGCGGGTATTGTCCAATCACAATGCAGATGACTGGCAGGAAACAGGACTGGTCCAGAAGCTGACAGAGGAGCTGAAGGTGTTACTAGGCCACGCCCATAACCTTAGGCTGGAAGCTGATTCCCTGAAAAGAGGTCAAGGTGTTCTGAACCAAAGACTGGACGGACTGCAGAGCGAACAGAGTCAGATTATACAGGTGAGACACCTCATGACACAGTTGAGACACCTATCATATAGGGGACATAGGTGATACACCTCATCACACAGGTGAGACATGGCATCACACAGGTGACACAGGTGAGACAGCTCATGACACTTATGAGACACCTCATCATATAGGTGACACAAGTGAGACACCTCATCACACAGGTGAGACATGGCATCACACAAGTGACACATGTGAGATACCTCATGACACAGGTGAGACAGGTGTGACACCTCATCAAACAGGTGACACAGGTGAGACACCTCATGACACATGTGAGACACCTGATCACACAGGTGACACAGGAGAGACACCTCATGACACTTGTGAGACACCGCATCTCACAGGTGAGACCCCTCATGACACCCATCATATAGGTGAGACATGGCATCACATAGGTGACACAGGTGAGACACCTCATCACACAGGTGAGACCCCTCATGACACCCATCATATAGGTGAGACATGGCATCACATAGGTGACACAGGTGAGACACCTCATCACACAGGTGAGACCCCTCATGACACCCATCATATAGGTGAGACATGGCATCACATAGGTGACACAGGTGAGACACCTCATCACACAGGTGAGACCCCTCATGACACCCATCATATAGGTGAGACATGGCATCACATAGGTGACACAGGTGAGACACCTCATCACACAGGTGAGACACCTCATCAAACAGGTGACACAGATGAAACACCTCAACACACAGGTGACACATGTGAGACACCACATCACACAGGTGAGACACCTCATGACACCCATCATATAGGTGAGACATGGCATCACATAGGTGACACAGGTGAGACACCCCATGATACTTGTGAGACACCTCATCATATAGGTGACACAGGTGATACACCTCATCTCACAGGTGAGACACCTCATGACACAGATGAGACACCTCATCATATAGGTGACACAGGTGGGACACCTCATCACACAGGTGAGACAGGTGCGACACCTTATCAAACAGGTGACACAGGTGAAACACCTCAACACACAGGTGACACATGCGAGACACCACATCACACAGGTGAGATACTTCATGATTCAGATGAGACCTGGCATCACACGTCACACAGGAGAGACACCTCATGACACTTGTGAGACACCTAATCATATAGGTGGCAGAGGTGATACACCTCATCTCACAGGTGAGACACCTCATGACACAGACCAGAAGCCTTATGACAGAGATGAAGCAACTCAACACACAGGTGACACATGTGAGACACCACATCACACAGGTGAGACAAATCATGACACAAGTGAGACAGCTCATCTAGGTGAGGTGAGGTTTATCTATCAAATCACAACAAAATGCATTCTTGTGAAATTAAATGAACATGTTGGTAATATAAACAAAGCAACAAGTTTCCTCTCACTGTCTCACCTTTCCAGATGCTGTCTGAGAGTCACTCGGGTGTGCTGAAGCTGGCTGCAGGTTTCACTGATTCTCTGCTCAGCCTTCAGAGGGAGACAGAGAGCCTGAGGGGACTCAACACTGAGCTGCAGCTAGGAAGCAAGAACCCCGGTACTGAACCACAACAGTCACCTCCTCACTGACTGTCTGTGTGTTTATGTACTGTAGTTATACACTGAAACACTCGAGCTAACTACACACACTAAAGTGTGTTTTGAGATTTTAAATACAAACACACACACACAAACACACACTCAGTGCTTGGGATGAGTGTGTGGAGTCTCTCTGATGTATAACTGCTGCTTGTTTGCTGTGGGCTGCAGGAAGTCTATTGTAGTTAAAGTCTGGGCGATGACATCATACTAGAGAGCTATGCTGTCATGTGGTGGTCCGGTGGTGTACTGCTGCCACCGATTGGCTATCTGTGGTACTGCTGGTTGATCGTTTATGTCCTTAATGTTTGTGCAGGTTCTCCGTCATCCAGGTCGAGGTTGTCTCAAGAGATTCAGCTGAAGGCATCAGGACTTGTTTTTGGTTTTGAAGACGTTTCCCCTCTCATCCGAACGACTTCTTCAGGTTGAACATTTGGTGGGGACTCCCCAGTGTTTGACCTCTGGTGGGGTCCTTACACCTTGGAGGGGGTCACCTGAGCTGCTGACCCTCTCTGTGTGTGTATGTCGGGGTCACATTTAGGGGGTGACTCATCAATGACCAAGGCCAGTTGGGAGAGCCACAGGGTTTGAGTGCTACCTTGATGCGTGTGGGTTCCTTTTCTTTCCCTTCTGTATTTTAAGGAACATTTTCAGCCCAGTGGCTCTGGGTTCTGATCACCCCAAGTCTGTGTTCCAGTGGGAGTCAAAGAGTAAGTAGTGCTCTGCGTGTAGGTTTTCCGGTATATCTCAATGTTGAGGCTCCGTCCTCCTCCAGCTGCACAGTACAGTCCAAGAATGGCAGCCTGTTTTCTGTGGTGTCCTCCCTTGTGAATTTGATGTTGTTTTCCACTGAGTTGATATGTTCTGAGAAGGCCTCTACTTCTTGGGTTTTGATTGTAACCCAGGTGTCATTCACGCACCTAAACTGTTGGCTAAATGTTCCTTTGATGATGGACAAAGCTTTACTCTTCACTTTTTCCATGGAGAGGTTACCCACAATGGGTGACACAGGTGAACCCATGTGATCACAGATTGGGTCAAAGACTCAGGTGAACACCTCCAAGGTGTAATGACCCTATTTGAGGATAAACACTGGGGACTCCCTACTAAATGTTTAGAACTGAAGAAGCCTTTCAGATAAGAAGTGAAATGTTTTCAAAGTCCAGATGCCTTCAACTAAAGCACTTAAGACTACACCTTGTGAGAAAAGTTGCTGTTATCAAACATTTCATACTTTCTGTCATCCTGAAAATAATGAAGTGAGACCGCCCGTTCACCCTAGCCCTTCATCAGCTCACTGGGTTGTACCAAAGGCAACATGAAGCAGCACTACAAACATCAAACTGCATCTTTTCACTGTCTGTCTGTCGCCCTCAGCTGACAGGCCCAGAGACTGCAGTGACGTCATGGCAGCCGGCGTTTCTCAAGATGGAGTTTATTCTGTGTTTCCAACTCACGACCCTGACGGCTTCATGGTTTACTGTGACATGACCACTGAAGGAGGAGGCTGGACAGTATGTTTCACACACACACACACACACACGCACACACACACACACACACACACACACACACACACACACACACACACACACACACATACACACACACACACACACACACACTGAGCAGTCTCCACTCGTCTTCAGTGGACTGCGTCCTGTTCTGCTGGTTAGCTTGTTGTTTGTTTCAGTAACCATGGTTATGCTATTAAAAATGAGGTCAAAGTGACAGCTGTCTGTCCTTTGTGTGTTTGTGTGTGTGCAGGTCATCCAGAGGAGGGAGGACGGCTCAGTTAATTTTTTCAGAGGCTGGGAAGCGTACAGAGACGGTTTTGGAAAAACTACAGGGGAGCACTGGCTGGGTACGCACACACACACCCACACACAGACAAACCCAGATGAACAGTGACCTCAGGAGTGCGCTCAGTCCACTTCTCTAGATCCAGAACCCAGGACAGTCCTGGTGTCCTTTAGGACCGGGCCAGGGTGGATCAGTAGTCTAGAATCAGAGGACTGTTAGGTGGTGCAGGAAGCAGCAGTTTGACACCTGAGTGGCATCTGGGCTGAGGACGGGAACATGTTTGCCATGTTTGTGACCTGGGCTCACTCCCAGATTCCAGCACCAGACTGTTGTCATGGAGCCAGACTTCAGAAGACCTCCAGAGATTCTAGTGACTGAGAGGCTCCTCAAGGGAGCTGGCCTGAGGTGGTGATCTGCTATCTGAAGAACAAACACTCAACTGTGGTTGTATTCCCTTCAGTATTGGTCAGACAGGCTGTACCCCTCAGTCCTGAGCTGTGGTCCACTGACCTTAGCCAGAAGACTCATACAAGCAAGCTGCACCCACATTACACTGACACCAAAGGGCTTTTTTTTGGAAGGTGGAACATCCCGATTTCCAGCTTGTAATGATGAGTTCTGGACTGATTCTGTACAGTGGACCAGACTCTGTCTGTCTGCCTGACTGTCTGTCCCTCAATTTGTCTGTCTCTCAGGTCTCCAGAGGATCTACTCTCTCACGAGGTCTGGTGGTCATGTGTTACGGATCGACATGGCAGACTTCGATAACGCCACAGCGTTCGCTCGTTATGCTGTCTTCTCTGTTGGTCGAAACTCAGTGAACCCAGAAGAGGATGGGTACCCGCTCACTGTGGACCAGTATTCTGGAACCGCAGGTAAAAATACAAGTCCTCTTACTAGCTACTGCACTATGACACAGTACTACAGTACTAAGATTTGTCAGTCTGTCCTCCAGGCGACTCCCTCCTGAAGCACTCTGGAATGCAGTTCACTACCAAAGACCGGGACCAGGACCAGTCAGAAAACAACTGTGCAGCGTACTATCAGGGGGCCTGGTGGTACCGTAACTGCCACACCTCCAACCTGAATGGGCAGTACCTGAGAGGAAGCCACGCCTCCTATGCCGATGGAGTGGAGTGGTCGAGCTGGACGGGTTGGCAATACTCGCTGAGGTTCACTGAGATGAAGATTCGACCTAATACCAAACCGGACTCCTGATCTGCAGATCCAACACTTGGCTCATGAACAGATCTCCTTAAGAGGTTAGGTCAACACTTAAGAGTGACCAAATTTACTCTGTAGGATTGAATTACCCATTTTCATTAGTTAAAAATGGAAACTGTGATCTGCACACAAAAATACTACAGTACTTTGTGTTTTTGAAGAACTGATGCTATACTGTGTTTGACAAAACTTGAACCCTGAGCTGGACCCACACACACAGACCCTGAACCTGGATGTGGGCCTCAGAGCCTGTTTGATGAAGCCTAATCATGTGTTCCTGAACGTTTGGTATTGTTGATGTCAGAACTGTGACTGTAGAGCTGCTGTTTGATTAAACATTCCTGACTCTCCTGTGCTGTTTTACTTCTTCACGTCGACACTCACTGAAAGTAACTGTCTGTGTTCCGGTTGACGCTGAGTTTCAGCAGTCTGAAGAACACACGTGTGTATCTTCACTGTCTACATACGTGAAGTCCCCGCGACAGAGGGAATGGGTGAATGATGGCTTTAACATGCCGCGAGTACTACTGCAGTGCTACACCATCTGGTGCTGCATAAAGTACACATGTACAGCAACGTAAATGACACTTCACAAACAGACTTTAAAACCTCTCATTTATCTTTATTTATTCATTCACTCACAATTTTCCTGTGATGTATAAATTAATTGATGACGACATCATCATGTTTCAATCTGAACACAGTTACTGCATGTGTGTGTGTGTGTGTGTGTGTGTGAGTGAGGCCCACAGTAGAGGAGCTGCATTCTGCTGGTTCAACTGAATGGATTTCAACAATGCAAGAATGTGTGTGTTTAGGAGGCAGGATTTGGAAGCCTCTCTTTGGTTGTTATAGAAACCGTGATGTAAGCCCAGAAGGGGAGTTTGTTCCCTGTTCTTCTTCATTGTGTGTATGGGTGTATGTGTGTGTGTGTGTGTGTGTGTGTTGGCCACTGATAGAGAGGTTTCACTCGGTGGACGAACGAGGGGTGAGGACAGAAGTGGAAGTGGTAAAAGCTTAAGAAGACTCTGTGATGTTGAGGTGAAGTAATTTAAACAGAAAACTTTATATAAACACGTTGTTGAAACATAATTGAAACTTTGGTTCAACGATTTATTCAAACATTAAGTAAACGTTCTGTCTGTGTTTGCTCACGTCTGTTCTGTGATTCAAAACAGCTGAAAGTTTGGGAGAAAAACAGCTGTTTGATGAGTTTTTGATCGTTTTGGACCTGCTGTGCTTCACGCTGAGGCCGCGTTCCAAACCTGTCAGGATTAACCAGCTGCTCCTAATAACGTGTGGAGGACATGTTGGTGCTGTTGCAGTTTCACTGACAGACAGCAGGTGGTGCTGAACACTCGCAACTGACGCCACCACCGTACATCAAGAAATGCGTCCTTTGTGCTGTAAATGTGATTAGACTCTGATTTTTGTGGTTGACCTACTTCTGCAGAAGCTGGCTAGAGCCGAGCCGAGCCGAGCCTTCAGCTGGACCTGCTCTGGATCTGGATTGCTCGTCTGATTTTCATCATATTTTCGGCTAAGAGTTCTGTTCTGTTCTGTAGACGGATGAACGAACCAGTTCACCATGACAGCTGTTAACAGCTACGTTAGCCTTTTACTAATGTTGCTGTCATGTTGTCATGACAACAGAAAACAGATTAGCAAGGAAAGTGACGAGCTAATGTTAGCCTGCTGACCTCTGACCTGCTGTGATCAGTGTGTCTACAATAAACAGTCTGTCTGACTGTCTGACAGTGAGATGGTAGGTCGTTCAGGTGGTTCAGGCTGTTCCAGGTTGATTCATGCGGTTCAGGTTGGTTCAGGTGGTTCAGGTTGACTCAGGTCGTTCAGGTGGTTCAGGCTGTTCCAGGTTGGTTCAGGTGGTTCAGATGATTCAGGGGGTTCAGGTTGGTTCAGGTTGGTTCAGGTGGTTCAGGTGGTTCAGGTGGTTCAAGTTGGTTCAGGTTGGTTCAGGTGGTTCAGATGGTTCAGGGGGTTCAGGTGGTTCAGGTTGGTTCAGGTTGGTTCAGGTTGGTTCAGATGGTTCAGGGGGTTCAGGTGGTTCAGGTTGGTTCAGGTGGTTCAGGTGGTTCAGGGGGTTCAGGTGGTTCAGGTTGGTTCAGGT
>KV751408.1:713782-748846 GCA_001698575.1 Mola mola
GCTAACGCAATGCTAATACTGCCAATACTGTCAACGTACTGCTAACGTAATGCTAACTTGCAACATACTGCTAGCGCACTGTTAACGTACTGCTATTACTGCTAACGCACTGCTGATACTGCTCACATACTGCTAGTACTGCCAGTGTACTGCTAACACTGCCAATATACTGCTAATACTGCTAACATACTGCTCATACTGCCAAGGTACTGCTAACGTAATGTTAACACTGCCAACATACTGCTAACGTACTGTTAAGGTACTGCTAACGCACTGCTATTACTGCCAGCGTACTGCTAACACTGCCAATATACTGCTAACGCATTGCTAATACTGCTAACATACTGCTCATACTGCCAAGGTACTGCTAACGTAATGCTAATACTGCCAACATACTGCTAACATACTGTTAAGGTACTGCTAACGCACTGCTATTACTGCCAGCGTACTGCTAACACTGCCAATATACTGCTAACGCATTGCTAATACTGCTAACATACTGCTCATACTGCCAAGGTACTGCTAACGTAATGCTAATACTGCCAACATACTGCTAACGTACTGTTAAGGTACTGCTAACGCACTGCTATTACTGCCAGCGTACTGCTAACACTGCCAATATACTGCTAACGCACTGCTAATACTGCTAACATACTGCTCATACTGCCAAGGTACTGCTAACGTAATGCTAATACTGCCAACATACTGCTAACATACTGTTAAGGTACTGCTAACGCACTGCTATTACTGCCAGCGTACTGCTAACACTGCCAATATACTGCTAACGCATTGCTAATACTGCTAACATACTGCTCATGCTGCCAAGGTACTGCTAACACCGCCAAGGTACTGCTAACACCGCCAAGGTTACTGCTAACAATGCCAATGTACTGCTAACAATACCAACGTACTGCTAATGTAATGCTAACACTGCCAATATACTGCTAACGCACTGCTAATACTGCTAACATACTGCTCATACTGCCAAGGTACTGGTAACACTGCCAACGTACTGCTAACAATGCCAACGTACCACCAACGTAATGCTAACAATGCCAACATACTGCTAACGTACTGTTAACGTACTGCTATTACTGCTAACGCACTGCTGGTACTGCCAACGTACTGTTAGTATCACTGTTAGTTTCACTACCTCACTGCAGTCAGTGAGGTCCTGATGCTGCGGGCAGTGAGGTAGTGATACTGCGGGCAGTGAGGTAGTGATACTGCGGGCAGTGAGGTAGTGAAAAACCCTGGATTGATAGCACACACAGTATCAGTAGTACTGTAAACAAGAGTACCTGTTGGTGTTTTCAGGCGTGTCTCTGCGTCGGGGGCGGTGCTCTCAGGAGGAGAACGAGCTCATCATGCAGAACATTTCAGACTTCCTGGCTCTGACCGGCATCAGTTCAGCTCATCAGCTCCTGTTTCCTAAGAGGTTCAAAGAGCAGGAGGCCAACATCAAGAAGCTGAGGTCCCAATATCAGTTCCTGGAGCGAATCGGTACGTAAACACTCCTTCAGAACCAACGTCAACACCCTCAGTGTATCAGAACCTCCTCTGTCATAGACCTTCAGTGTGTCAGAACCTCCTCTGTCATAGACCCTCAGTGTGTCAGAACCTCCTCTGTCTGAGACCCTCAGCGTGTGAGAACCTCTGTGCACGAGCAGTGAGCATTACTTTATGTTTCGAACGCAGAGAAACGACTGCCGGGTATGAAGAGCAGCCCATGCCTGGTCAGTAGACTGATCCACAGTCTCGTGCACGACAGTCTTCTCAGCGGGGAGGGGCTGGGAGGCGGAGCCACACTGCAGCTCCTTTAGGTCTCCTTGCTCTTTTCAAACTTACTATGTCACTGTCTCTCCATCTGTCTGTCCAGCTGAGGGCATCCCTCGGACGTGCCAGCAGGTTTACACCAGAGCAATCAAGATCTTTGACGATAGCAACCACATGGGAAGGTCAGAGGTCAAAGTTAACTATCAGACAACAAGCCTATCTTACTTTCTGTCCAAATTTAATGGATCAGCAGAACCCTTTGTATGTTTACATTCTGTTTTTGGGTGCCCTGTCAGGTTCTCGGAGGAAGAGCTGCGTTCTCTGGTGAAGCTACAGAACCTCCATGGTAACAATTGGAGGACGATCTCACAGAAGATGGGCCGCAGTATCTACTCTTTAGAAAAACGCTTTGCTCACATTGGTAAGCACTTACACCTGACTTTCACTGCAGACGTGATGCACAAATCATGTGACCTGTCTGTGTCTGTCCAGCTGTGGGTCGTGGTTCGTGGAGTCCAGAAGAGACATCCAAGTTGAAACAGACTCTGAAGGCTCACCTGCAGGGTCTGGTCCAGCAGAGTCTTGCTGATTCCTTTCTCAGCAGATGCCAGCTGTGCAACAACCTGCCCTGGAAGGAGATCAGTCTTCAGGTCGGAACCAGATCCTGGACCCAGTGTCGTCTGAAGTGGTCAGTACACTTGCTGGCTCAGGTACTGTACTGGTGGTCTGCATCACATCTCTGATACTAACGTCTTAGTTCATGTTCACGGAGCAATCTGTCACCAGTGGCAGCAAATTTAAAGGCCGTCCGTCAATTTGACAGCACACTGAGGATGAACTACTGTAACGAGGTTGTGTAGAGCAGAGAAATGAGCTCTGCAAGAAAAAAACAAATCTGCAGACAAACTTTACTGTGTTATGACCAAATCTGTATGAGGATATATTTGATGATGATTCATCAAAACAATGGACGAAGGACTCTGGTACTGATGTCACAACATTTGGAAGATACACTTTCTGTCTCTGTAGAATAAAAGAGAACACCAACGAAGTTCGGGGTTTAAGATGTCCAGGTACATGTGTGTCAGGTGTCTTGAGTGTTCCAGGTCTGTCAGCTGTTCTAGATGTGTCAGGTCTCTTAATTTTTCCTGGAGTCCCAAGTTTTTCTGGTGTGTCAGATCTCAAGCTTTCAAGGATTCTAAAGTGTTCAAGGGATGTCAACTGTGCCGGGTGTCTCAGGTGTTCCAGGTGTTGGTGTTCCAGTTTCTCAGGTGTCTATGTCTTTCAGGTTCACGATCCTAAAGACGAAACTGTCATCATATGGCAGCAGATCCAACCAAGCAGCTGATGGACTGCAGTTTAAAATCCACCTTATAAACACGTAAGATCACATGACAACTTGAAGATTCAACAGGAAGCGGGCTGTGTGTGATTCTTTAGCTCATTTATGTTTCAGTTTTTCAAAAACTTTTTGTATAAATTGACAGAGTTGTTTTTGTTTACTTTTGATTCCTGCCGCCATTTTGTTTGGTCGGTTATGACATAAGTTTGTATAGAATTAATCATCTTACTAATGTCAACAATAAATGTTCCAGGATGTACGGTCTGCAAGTGGACGACTTGGCAGACATCTGCTGGGACTACGTCGCTGAAACTGTGGGGTGAGGTCGAAGGTCACACAGTCACACCTCCCGCTAGAGTCAGTCGGATCAGTTCAGTGTGTTCAGTCAGACGTTCATAGATTCTTCAGTGTCGGTTGATCCTCAGAGAAATTCAAACTTTATAGCCTGTTGTTTTACACAGTAGTAGCAGCATTGAGTAATACAATTGATGCAGTAATGTTGTAGTAGTGTTGATGCAGTGGTAGTAGAGTTGATGCAGTAGGAGTAGTGCTGATGTAGCAGTAGTGTTGATGCAGTAGTGTTTATGCAGTAGTAGTAGTAGTGTTGATGCGGTAGTAGTACAGTTGATGCAGTAGGAGTAGTGTTGATGCAGTAGGAGTACAGTTTGAGCAGTAGCAGTAGTGTTGATGCAGTAGGAGTAGTGTTGATGCAGTAGTAGTAGTGTTGATGCAGTAGTAGTAGAGTTGATGCAGTAGTGCGTTGATGCAGTAGTAGTACATTTGATGCAGTAGGAGTACAGTTTGAGCAGTAGGAGTAGTGTTGATGCAGTAGTAGTAGTGCTGATGCAGTAGTAGTAGAGTTGATGCAGTGGTAGTAATGTTGATGCAGTAGGAGTACAGTTGATGCAGTGGTAGTAGTGTTGATGCAGTAGTAGTAGAGTTGATACAGTGGTAGTAATGTTGATGCAGTACAAGTGTTGATGCAGTACAAGTGTTGATGTAGTAGTAGTGTTGATGCAGTAGTAGTACAGTTGATGCAATAGTAGTACATTTGATGCAGTAGGAGTACAGTTTGAGCAGTAGGAGTAGTGTTGATGCAGTAGTAGTAGTGCTGATGCAGTGGTAGTAATGTTGATGCAGTAGGAGTACAGTTGACACAGTGGTAGTAGTGTTGATGCAGTAGTAGTGTTGATGCAGTAGTAGTGTTGATGTAGTAGTAGTGTTGATGCAGTAGTAGTGTTGATGCAGTAGTAGTACAGTTGATGCAGTAGGAGTACAGTTTGAGCAGTAGCAGTAGTGTTGATGCAGTAGTAGTACAGTTGATGCAGTAAGAGTACAGTTGATGCAGTAGTAGTAGAGTTGATGCAGTAGTAGTGTTGATGCAGTAGTAGTACAGTTGATGCAGTACAGTTGATGCAGTGGTAGTAGTTTTGATGCAGTACAGTTGATGCAGTGGTAGTAGTTTTGATGCAGTAGTAGTACAGTTGATGATGCAGTAGTAATAGACTTGATGCAGTAGTAGTAGTAGAGTTGATGCATTGGTAGTAATGTTGATATAGTACTAGTAGTGTTGATGCAGTAGTAGTAGAGTTGATGCAGTAGTAGTAGTAGAGTTGATGCAGTGGTAGTAATGTTGATATAGTACTAGTAGTGTTGATGCAGTAGGAGTACAGCTTGAGCAGTAGTAGTACAGTTCATGCAGTAGTAGTAGAGTTGATGCAGTAGGAGTAGCGCTGATGTAGCAGTAGTGTTGATGCAGTAGGAGTACAGCTTGAGCAGTAGTAGTACAGTTGATGATGCAGTAGTAGTAGACTTGATGCAGTAGTAGTAGTAGAGTTGATGCAGTGGTAGTAGTGTTGATGCAGTAGTAGTAGTGTTGATGCAGTAGTAGTAGAGTTGATGCAGTAGTAGTACAGTTGATGCAGTAGGAGTAGTGCTGATGTAGCAGTAGTGTTGATGCAGTAGGAGTACAGTTTGAGCAGTAGTAGTACAGTTGATGCAGTAGTAGTAGTGTTAATGCAGTAGTAGTAGAGTTGATGCAGTAGTAGTAGTGTTGATGCAGTAGTAGTACATTTGATGCAGTAGTAGTACAGTTTGAGTAGTAGGAGTAGTGTTGATGCAGTAGTAGTAGAGTTGATGCAGTACAAGTGTTGATGTAGTAGTAGTACAGTTGATGCAGTAGTAGTAGTGTTGATGCAGTGGTAGTACAGTTGATGCAGTAGTAGTAGTGTTGATGCAGTGGTAGTACAGTTGATGCAGTGGTAGTAGTGTTGATGCAGTGAGTAGCACAGTTGATGCAGTAGTAGTAGTAGTAGTGTTGATGCATTGGTAGTAGTGTTGATGCAGTAGGAGTAGTGCTGATGCAGTAGGAGTACAGTTTGAGCAGTAGCAGTAGTATTGATGCAGTACTGCATTGTCTCTGGCAGTGCCACCTCGGTGTGTGTTCAGAAGGCTTTCCACAGACTGAAGGTTTCCAAAGTTCCCCACTGGACCAAGTTATCGTACGGAGGTCGGTACTGCAGTACTTAAAAATACTTCATCTAAAATACAAACATCAGCCTTATCAACCAGCGTCACCGTTATGTAATTTCCTGTTCAGAGATCATCGACTTCCTGCAGCTGGAAGTCGTTCCTTGCCTCAAGGAGCAACTGAGAAAGGTAAGCTCAGAGGAGGCGCTGGAGCAGGAGGTGCTGCAGCAGGAGCTGCAGCGGGAAGCTCAGCAGGACAGCAGGTTCCAGCTGAAAGATATCTTCTCGGACGACGAAGACGGCTTCACGGAGTTGGACAACAGCTGACGCACAGACAGGTGTAAGAGGAGGACTGACCGTGCTTCACTGTGATTGGATATCACCTGTGCATGCACTGACTTCCTGTCGGAGAGGGACTGAAATGCATGTTGGCTTTTATTTTGAAAGTTCTGATGTTTTTTGTAGTGATTTTTTTCCTAATGAATCAGTTTTATTTATCTTGTCTGTCTGAGCTGCTGCTTTTGATCAGTGACATGGATTGGTGATCAGTCACGGTATTGATCGGTGAGGGAGCTGGTTGCAGAGCTCGGTTGTCCATCAGAGGGGTGTAGTATCTCGTGAATGTCTCACGATGAACATGGTTGGCTAGAATCTGGTGACATCATAGGTACTGTTGGTTTATCTCATTGGATCGGTTCATGTGACCTTGTATGAAAGGTGAACAGGACCAGGACGGGTCCAAAGAGGTTTTTCATCATCACACAGGTTTGGAGAGGTCCGTCTTCTGTCACAGTGGAAAAACGCAGCATCACATCATCAGGCGGCGACTCGAGATCAGCACTTTCATGTGGAACTGTCTGCGCTCATGACGCAGCGGCAAGGAAACAGTAACGGCTTTCCAGCAGATGCTCATCTTAATTCTGTGGTAATATCAAAACAAAGTAGATCCTCTGTGAAACGTCGCTGGATTTCATGTCTGAAAACAATGAGTTCACATTCAAATGAGGGAAATCTTTATTCATGCTTTTATTAACAAATGTGTTTACAAAGTAACCTTCAGATCACATGACCTGCGGTTCATTCAGCAGTACAGGATTCTGGGTAATAGATCAGGCTAATGCCCTCTCCTGCCTGAAATATGAACCCTGGACACCAGACAGCAGCAGTGCATCGTGGGGACTGGGGTTCATCTGTGACCCATGACGGCCTGCAGCCTGCTTGTCCTCTTCATGATGTTGGGGACAAACAGTAGACCCGATGCTCTCTCGATGGTTTCTATGGGAACCAGGAAACGCTCCAGAGGAACTCTCTCGTCGATTGGCTCATTTGGTAAAACATATGATCGAAGCTCCACCCCCCTGCCATCTTCCTGCTCCAGGATCAGCACCTGAGGAGACAGGCCAGGTCTCATCAGGCAATCGATCGTCACACAACAGCACCGCTTTCAGACAGTCACCTTGAAGAAGTGTGTCGGCACGGCGACGTGGTTCTGCCCTACGACCTGATACCGAACGTAGAGTTTCCCATCAGCTTCCTCTCTGAGAACAAAACCCACACATGCTCGATGTCATTGTATGGCAGCTCTGGCACCACAGAAGAAGAAGCGGAGGTTACCTGGGCAGGTAGAGCGGTCCGGTGCACACGTACACGTTCAGGTAACGTTTGGTGAAAGAGCGACACAGTTTCTCCAGATTGTTCCAAGTGTTCTGGTTCAGATGAGGGTTCTAACAGAAGTAACATGGAACATCAGCATTCTGCTCTTCCCCAACAGCTCAGGATTCTATTCACTCAAAAAATCACAGTCATAGTCCGTACTCTTCATCCACTGTGTCCACCTGACCTCTGATCCACCCATCCGTCCCACTCGTCTGTCCTCTGATACATCCATCCCACCCATCTGTCCTTCCAGTCCTGTAGTCTGACCATTGTGTCCCCCCCCCCATTGTCTGTCCTCACTTACCTGCGGTGCAACGTTGCTCAGGTAGAAGGTATCCTCCATGGCTTTCTGACTCCATTTGTGATTGGCTGCTGCAGCCAGGTGACCTCTGTCGAAGCCACTCCCCCTGTAGTCAGTGTTGGTCGCTCTGTGAAACACATGCACACTGGGAGGAGGGGGAGGGGTTAATCTTAAAGCAGCATGAACATCCAGACTCCTCGTTTCTTTCTCACCTGTCGTCCTCCTTGAAGTTGCAAAGCTTCCTGTCTGACAGGCCACTCAGTGATGTGGGGTCGAGCCTCTCTATTACCCAGGATGCTGTGCGTGTGCGGGGGTCGTAGGAGGTGATGTAGGACTCCCTGGTCTTGATGTTGGCCAGGGAGGGGAAGCCGTACTTCATGACGGCGGCGGCAGATCCGCCTGGACTCACCTGGACGGGTCACATGACATGACTGCACTGACAGGGCGTGTAGAAGTACACATCGCTGTGTACTAGTACTTCAAACTGTTGTTACCATGTTATTCTATCACCATGTCAACAGCCTGCCTTCACCTCACTTGTTTAAACAATGTTCTGGTTTTTTTTTTTTATTCCAGACGTGTGGAAAATGTGCAGTAAATAAACAACAAAACGGAATCAAATCAAATTTTATTTTTATAACCCAAAATCACAATTTACTTATCTCAGGAAAAACACACAACTTGGAGATCTGATAAACAAAAGTCGAGTTTTGTAACGTTTTAAATTGTGTTTTTAAGATTGCGAAGTGATTTACACCTGATAGGTCACTTTTTAATCGAAGATCAGCCGAAACGGAACCGCGACGGACTGCACAGCCGGACCGAGTTGTTGTTGTGGCGCAGACTGACGCGAGTCGAGAGACACAAACACAACTGTTGACCGTAAAACTCGTTTTGTTGACACAGAACAGCCGATGCTGACACGTTTTAACCGGGCGACGGCGATAACGTCATAGCGCGTGTCCGTCTGCGCGTCCTCGCCGTTACACACACTCACCTGAAGCTCGGAGGCCTGCACGGTCGGAACCGGAACCAACGGGACCCGGCTCAGCAGACCGGCTCGCTCTTCGTCCTCACGGCCGACGCTCAGCAGGCGGCTCGCTGACGCGCCGAGCACCGCTCCGAACAACAAGGTCGCTCCGCTCCGACACAAGCGCTTCATGGTGACGCGCCCTGATGACGTTGAGTAGACGTAATCTCCGAGCGCGTTTCACATCAGGTGAGACGGACTGCGGAGGATTTTGACAATCATTGGAATTTTTTGGTCCAAAAGTGTCAGAAGAAGTTAATTATTTACTGTTCACTCCACGTGCCCCCCCCACACACTTTCATCAGAGTGTAACAGTTTTTGAGGTCGTGTAGCTGGTTGATCCAGAAAAGGCACTCAAAAAATGTACATCCACACATGTGATGGGGATCTTACAAAGTAATTGTAATAAAACGCACCTAGACGCTACAAGCCTGGTTGTACGGCACTGCTTTCCATACATGGAAAACACGGAAAAAGAGGAGGATAGTCCATTAAAGACGTCCGCTCAAGAGCCATGCGCGCTGCTCAACTCTCCGACTGCGCACAGGTTGATGACGTCACGTTAAAGCGACGCATGTCCCTTAAAGGTCCAGTCCGACTGTTACAAGAGATCAGACTTTAGTTTCTGACCTGAGGCCAGTTTGAGCTTCTGAGCTTTAAGCGTAGCCTTTTATTTTTTAAACCGTCCGACAGGAAGTGAAGGTTTTATCGTTAGAGTTGGTGACAAACGCTCATCCAGGTCGTGAAGTTTGTGTCTGCAGGAAGCTGGAACATGATGAATTCCACAGAGCAGCTTCAGAAATTTCTGGTGGGATCAATAGTTTGACAATTAAATCTCAATTTATGTCCACAAACCGAAACCGTCTTTAATGAGCCTCATTGAAGGATTGTTTGTTCTTCATTGATGTTAAATTCAAATGAAAAACTACACAAATGCTGGCAGAAGGTGTTGAAAGACTTTTCGATGTTTGAAGGACATTTGTAAATGTCAGCGACACTTGACGTTTGCTTCTCAGAGGTTCTTAGGCCCGTTTCAGAAAGGTGGATCAACAAACTGTGATTTGATCGACCCTGAGATCAGAAACTGGGTTTTCAGTTCCAGACCAGTGAATTAAAGCAGGACTGAGTGGATCCCAGATGCCTTGACTAGTTTCCCACAGCCGTCCTGACTATGAGCACATTTCTGGCCCGAATGGGACTCTCAGCGTGGGACAATGTTGCTTTGGGAGTCAGCGGTGAGTTAAGCTTCTGTCTCACTCAGGTGAAATCCGAGCAGATGTGGATGGAGCTCAGAATGAAACAACACAGACAAAGCTTTTCTCTAATTATTCTTTGCACGTGCGCTCTCATCCCTTTCTTTCAGTTGGGCTGAAGAAAATGACACTTGTTTTCTGCTACCAGCCAACAGAATCCAGGCTTCACCAGCGCCAGACTGGCAGAGCAGCTGGCCGGACCCGGAACTCTGCCGGCCGGTGGAGCCCGTCTGAACAAAGCAATTGTGCCTTGTTGTGTTTTTCTGCAGATGATATTCACGCAGGACTATATCCTGCAGCACGCCGCCACCATTTCACACGTCATGACATCATATTTCTTTTACATTTTTAACTAAATTGTGATCTTATAGTGGAATATATATTTTATCTGAGCATTTTTATAGTTCCTACTGAAATAAAAATAGCAAACATTTTAAACATATGAAATGCATTTCTATCTATTTTTACTGTACGTTTAACTTCCTTTTTTATAGGAAACCTATCAAATTATTAATTTGACATTAATAACCAGCTGCAACATTTCTTGTCATCACACTACGGAACCACCGTGAGTCACGTCTGCACAACCCAAAGACAATAGGCGCGTTACGGTCACAGTTAGCATTAGCTCAGTGTGTAACTCGGGAATAAAGTTACTGTTTAAGCACGCACAGGTCCGTCCTTCTCACTGTCCCTGTACGTGTCACTAAAGGCTTTCGGGACAGTTGTGAAACAACAATTAGACGTCGATTGCAGCAGACTAGAGAATGACATTTTTTCGGGATGGGAGTCGTTTCACTCGTAATCACGGGATTGACGTCAATGGACCAGTTTTTAAAAAAGATGCAAAACTGGGGGTTAGTAGGTTAACTGGTCACTCTAAATTGCCCATAGGTGTGACTGTGAGTGTGGATGGTTGTTTGTCTGTATATGTCAGCCCTGCGATGAACTGGCGACTTGTCCAGGGTGACCCCGCCTTCGCCCGAAGATGCTGAGATAGGCTCCAGCACCCCCGCGACCCATAACGGGATAAGCGGTAGAAAATGGATGGATGGATGGAAACACACACGTACAGTTATTTTATTTTATTTTTTCTTTCAATGAAAATTTTTTTCAATTTTTCAAGTATCGCCATTTGACTGGAATTGGCAGCCATTATTGTAGTTTCCTTTTAGTGAACCAACGCTTAACCGCAGCTCAAAAGAACTACACAACCCAGAACCCCGCAGTGCTTCCGGCGCTTCAAAGAGGCAAACACAACAGCAATTGGAGCAGAGCGATCAGGCGGATAACGGAAAAAACTGAATTAATACGCAAAGTGAGGAACAAAGATCCCTCTATTAAACAAACAGCTTTTTTGGGAAGTCTCACATGTTAAAAAAACATGAGAGTCGAGTCCAGTACACAGGTGAGTCGGGGACGAGTCTCAAGAGGCATCACCTGCAAGGCAAATGTTCCGGAGAATCAGCCGAGAGTCTCTTCATTCGTTAAACGTCAATTATCAGCAGGTGTCAAGTCAAGATAGTCTCAACAGCCACGCTTAAATCTATGTGCACTTTTTCTTTTACGTTCTTTTTTTTGGCAACAAACTCTGATATTCGAATTGTTGTGAAACTTGTGAAAAATTCTCAGTAAATTAATAAAACGCAACATTAGATGCCATGTTTGGATTATTCAACTAAAGTAGGCTCAGTGTGACCCATGTACTATTTATTTGTTTACTTTTTTACTGTAAATGATCTCTTATCAAGCCATAAACAAGGATGTAGCAGCTGGCCCTCCATAGAAACCATAGAAGCCACAGACCATGTGTTATTTGTGTTTTCTGCCCTTAAGTGTAGGTTTTTTTGTTGTTTGGATTAAGGAAATATATGCCCCCTTATATTACCACAGATACACTTTTCCTGGTGCCTAATCTGTTGAATTACAACTGCAGAACCCAAAATAATCTAAAACTGATGGAGCAAACATCAAATCAATTGCCTAAAGACTAACTTCCAAAAAACAAAAAAAATAGAAGGGGAGCGGGAGTCGTTCTACCAGGGGTGGGATGGGACGGGATTTATTTTTTTACTGAGGCCCGGAATTGGAACGGGACAGGATTGAGAATCCAACAGAGTAACAAATAATAGCAGGTGCAAAAATTTGAAGAAATCCAAACAAAGCTATTTTTCAACTTTGTTACAGTATCCCAAAACACACAAATGCCTTCATAAGATGTAAGAGGCCTCGCAGAACATTTCATTTGATATATATTCTGTATATTAGATCAGTTTCCTGTTATTGGTTGTTTCGTTTCCCCCAACAGATTCTGATGGTGTAAGTGATGAGGAGCCTCGTATCTCCCTGATGCTGGGGATGCTCATCTTCACACGATGATAATGATGAAGACACAATGTCTGCGGACACACAGAGGTAGCCTCATAATATCAATCAATGACAGTTATCTCCCATTTCGCATTTCTTTACTTTATTGGATGGAATATATTGTGTGACATGTACTTCAATAAATTATATGCATAAACCCTCAAATCCCCCCTTTTTTAAACAGAACATGGAACAGATGACCAGGGTGCTTCAGTAGGATTCATGTAGCAGATTTACTGGTAAATGGTAAATGTCTTGTATCTATATAGCGCTTTTAGCTATAGCTCATTGGTGACCACTCAAAGTGCTTTTACACTCACACACTGATGGTGCAGCATCAGGAGCAATTTGGGGTTCAGTGTCTTGCTCAAGGACACTTCGACATCTTAACTACAGGGTCTGGGATGGAACCCGGAACCTTCCGATCACTGGACAGCCGCTCTACCATCCGAGCCACAGCCACCTTGTAACCCCTTTGTATTCCTAGTTGGCAGTAAAGGAACTGTATAAAATGCACCTGGTAAAGAAAATGAAGAAACTTGTTATACTTAGAATGCCAGATTAAAAAGGCAGATCTGGGAAAAGAAATACTGAAGCACAAGTTAGAGGTGGGTGCATGGTCACAGGAAAACCATGTTAATTATTGGGACAATGGAAATAAAGAAGACCAAATGCAACATGAATAAATCTTTTGACTGCTCCAGCTGGTCTTTAGGGTTTAATCACTGAAATGATTCTGGTCTTCTGGGTCTTCATCATGGGCCTTAATTTGTGGGGCAGGGTGTTGCTCTCTAACAGCACATTAATGTCGGGGGCATTCTCAGGGGTCACCTTGAGGTAACCTAAGCACTGGCAACAAGTTTTCAGCTAGCCTACAGTCATCTCGGGCCAGTCCTTGTCACACAGAGGGCCACATTAAAACGCTAAAACGATAAGTCCCGCATCAGATGCAGTGAGGAGGTCATTTGGAACTTTTACCAATGCCGTTTCTGTGCTGTGATGCTTTCTAAAACCTGACTGAAACTCTTCAAATAGACTATTATACTGAAGAAAGCCACATAGTTGTTTCGCCACTGCTTTCTCTAGAATCTTTGAAAGAAGGGGGAGGTTGGATATTGGTCTATAGTTGGCTAGAACTTCTGGGTCTAGGGTAGGTTTTTTTAGGAGCGGTTTAATTACAGCTACTTTAAATGACTGGGGCACATAACCTGTTACAAGGGATAGATTGATAATGTTTAGTAGTGGATTTCTAATTAAGGGTAAAACCTCTGAGCAACCTAGTAGGTATGGGGTCTAGTATACAGGTTGATGATTTAGATGAAGATAATGTTGTCGTTATTTCATGAAGGTCAATTGGATGGAAGCTTTCCAAACACACATCAGGACTAATAACAGCCTCTATAATTCCTGTTGCTGAACTGGAATCTGTGAAGTGTAGGATATTTTCTCTGATAAGTATAATTTTATTATTGAAGAAGTTCATAAAATCATTACAGGTGAGGGCTCTAGGAATGCATGGTTCAATAGAATGATGGCTCTCAGTCAGCCTGGCTACAGTGCTGAAAAGGATCCTGGGCTTATTCTTGTTTTCTTCTATCAACGCTGAATAGTAGTCTTTTCTTGCTCGGCGAAGGGCCTTCCTGTATACTTTAAGGCTATCCTGCCAGGCCATGTGTGGCTCTTCCAGTTTAGTGGAACGCCATTTCTTTTCAAGTTTATGAGTTTTCTGTTTTAACTTGCGAGTGTTAAGATTATACCACGGAGCTAGTCTCTTTACTGGTTTTGTTTTCGTTTTAACTGGGGCAATGGAATCGAGTGAAGCACGTAGAGAGCCGGCAGTGAAATCGGCAAGGTGATCAAGCTGGGAGGGGCTAAATTTAAGATATGACTCCTCTGTTATTTTGGGATATGGCACTGAAATTAATGCAGAGGGAATAATTTCTTTAAAATTTTCAACAGTGTCCTCAGATATGCATCTGCTATAATAACTAGTGACTCTTGGTTTATAGTTGATGAGCAGAAATTCAAATGTTAGAAGATAATGATCTGATAAAAGCAGATTTTGCGCAGAGACATTTAAATGCTCAATTTCAATGCCATATGTCAGAACAAGATCAAGGGTGTGATTAAAAGTGTGTGTTGATTCTTGTACACACTGACAGAAGCCGAATGAATCTAATAGTGAGAGAAATGCCGTACCAAGGCTGTCGTTTTCAATGTCTACATGGATATTAAAGTCACCTACAATAATGACTTTATCTGTTTTGAGGACCAAAGCTGAGAGAAACTCTGAAAATTCAGATAAAAATTCAGTGTAGGGTCCAGGTGCTCGATACACTATAACAAACATAATTGGAGTTTTCATGGTTGGATCGGAAATGCTAAGAATGAGATTTTCAAATGAACTAAATTTTTGTTTGGGCTTAGGGTTTATTAATAGGGCAGAATTGAAAATGGCTGCAACTCCACCACCTCTGCCAGTGTCTCTGGGAGAAGCGTGTAAGACTGTAACTCTGCTTCCTGGCCTCAACTCTGAATTGTCAATTTGGCTGACTAATAAATCTGGCCATATTTCTAGAAATGAGAGCAGCTCCATCCCAAGTAGGATAGATGCCGTCTCTCCTCATTAGACCAGGTCTTCCCCAGAAAGTTTGCCAATTATCAATGAAACCCACGTCGTTTGCTGGACACCACCTCGACAGCCAGCGATTGAACATGTCGTCACTGGTCAGGTTAGGCAGGGGACCAGAGAAAACTACGGAGTCCGACGGTGTTTTGGCAAAAGCACACACCGACTCAACATTAACTTTAGTGACTTCCGACTGGCGTAGCCGAACGTCATTACCGCCGACATGAATTACAATCTTACTGTATTTACGTTTACTTTTTGCCAGCAGCTTTAAATTTGATTGCACGTCGCCCGCTCTGGCCCCAGGAATACATTTGACTATGGCCGCTGGTGTGGAAAATGTCACGTTTCGCAAAATAGAGCTGCCAATTACTAGAGTTGGTTTCTCAGTGGGGAGAATCTGTTGGAAACGTGAACGGGTGGGTGGTGAACCGTGGGCTTCTGCTTAGGACTATGCTTCCTTCGAACAGTCACCCAACCTCCCTGATTTCCAGACTGCTCGGGAGGTGCTCTCAGTCGACCCGCATGTCTCAGTCGACCCGCAAATATCTGTCTGCATTGTGGGAACTGGCTGAGAGAAGGAAGGTGTTTGCAGAACAGGGCATCTGGATGGACAGGATGTTGGCTACTACATCACTGAAGATGCTGCCAATCTTCTGACAAGCTGGCTCATGGAGCCTTTCTCAGTCAATGGCGCACTTACTCATCAGCAGGAGGCTTTTAACCTCAGAACAAGTGAAGCAAGCGTTGCAGTTGAAAATATATTTGGCTGACTGGAAGGAAGATGGAGATGCCCGCTGAAATGCAAAGACTATTCTTGACAAGGTAAAGTCCACGTTACTTCATAACCTCTGTGAGAGCCATGAGGAGTATAGAGAGGAGTAGGACGGATCAATCCTGGATGTTTTACTGCATCTAGCTGTTGCAGAGACTGAAGGAGCTGAAGTTTGTGAAGCCTTGATGCATCATCGCAACCATTTGCCTGACATCTGATCACCTGATCTGATCTGACCCAATGAAATAATAAAATAACTTGAGATGTGAGGTCTTGACTTTAGGAGTTAAAAGCTTTTACATTTGAAACACCTTAAGTGTTAAGTACGTACCTCACTGTGCAGCCTGTGCGTGCGTCTGAGTCTTCTTCCTCTTTCGGCCTCGACCCAAACGCGACACACAGACTTTGGTCCAGAGACTTTATTGTTGTAAATGGATTGTAAATGAGCCTCCGAGGGAACAGGTGTGGCAGTGTGCAGGGCAGGTAAGCAGGCGTTCCTGGAGATTTTAGTGAGTAAAACAGAGATTCTAACACACTTAGTCACAAAAAAGGCCTTGAGGAGGTGGGGAAACAACGCTTGGACCGTGGCCAGAACAATTAGTACTGCGTGGATGACTGGACGATCTGACGATGGATGCCTGAAGACAACTTGTTTAAATACTCTGACTGATGATCGATGATCCTCAGGTATGTCACCTGCTGCAGCTGCAACTCAACAGACCCGCCCCCAAGAGAGAGAGAGAGAAAGACAGGAGGGTGAACCCAGGGCAGAGCACTAGGAGCTCCTAGACTCATCCACACTCACGTTGGATGGATTTTAACAGACACGTTTAGGTTTGAAGGTCCCTGCCATCAGCTACTCCAGCAGCTGAAATAACAATACTTAGATCCAAAAGTGTGATCTTCGCTTTGGGTCGCCGACGTGCAATGAATGTTGGGATACGGTGGCCTGTGAAGGATACACCCGATGGATCCTTCAAACACAAGGAAACGGACGCCGCATTTGAAAGCGCCTCTGAATTGGAAAGACCTCCGTCGCGACGCTGTGACGTAACCGGCTTTCAAATGCAGCCTTCAGAGTCTGCGGCACCAGATGGTTTGAGAGAGGAGTAAAGGAGGCCATCTATGTCAACAGCCATCACTTAACAGAGCAGGAGGCCTTAGACATCAACTGTCTGACACATACAATGCAGTTTTGAAATCCCTCTCCAGGAAACTTAACCACAGTTCACACCTTGGCTCATGTGAAACCAGCGACTCACATGATGACCGGGGGGAGTGATTACCCATCTGATGGTGGGTGGATCTGGGTCACACAGATTGGGGGTGGGTCTTTTTACCCTTTGCTCACTACCCTGAGTAAGAAGGCTCCTCCACAAGGTTAAATATTGGGGACTCCCTACCAGATGTCCCTACCCTAAGAAACCTGTTGGATGAGAGGTGAAACATCTTTACGAAACTACAAGCCGTCCAGTTGCTTTCAGAAGAAACACCAGACAAACACCAAGATGTTTTCACAGACATTTTGCCTCACACTTTGGGAAAGACGCTCTACAACTGTTGCAGGAGCATGAGGAGATTTTGAGAAAATTTGCAGATTACAGGAACCACCTGCGCTTCAAACTGAGATGCAGACAACAGAGGCTGGTCCCTGCCAGCCTACACCTGAAATCTACCATCAAGGGCCACAGAGCTGGACAGATACTTCAGAGAGCACAGAAGCAACTACTTAACCAAAGGATCAGGCAGATCAACTTCACAATAGAAGCACTTACCAAAAGGAGGGACCAGTCTCTACAGAAATCGACAACACTTCTAACATCCACGGTCATCGGAGAAGTTGATTGGGATTAGGCCTAAGTATCCGGGAAGTCATCGCTGCTGTCTCTCTTCCCTCTTCCTGTGAGAAAGAAAACCAGTTTTCTGCATTACAGAAATACTTTTCTCTGGCATTAAGGAAAAAGTTTGGATATGTCCAATGTGCTAAAATAAGAGACATTTCATGATGATGATGATGTCCATCCTTGGGAAAATGAGGACTGTAGTTATATTTTTAGACATCGGACTGTCAGTTTTCTGTCATATCTTCATTCTAAATACACATTTTCTCAAAACAACCAAAATTTCATCATTTAAACTGGTTTGTTGACCTGAAAGGACACGTTGGTGGTAACACACACCAAGATACAACTGGTCCACAAACACTTCCTTCCTCTTCTCCTTGATTGACCCTGGTCAGGGATTTCCGAAGCAGGACTCGTACGATGTCGGCAGCTGGAGGCTTCTCTGTCTGAATGGTGGAGGTGTGAGATAAACCTCAATGCGACATCAAATCACGTACATTAAGGCTACATATAGCACACGAGGCGATTGTACAGATGGTTAAGTTGCCTATACAAACTTTATTTTCAACAATTGCTGAACAGTAAATCTACCATCATCGTATGTGGCAGACCCACGCAGTGCGGGCCATACATCGTCCGTGTCCTTTGTTGGAACTGTATTTATGTTTATTATTTGGTATGTCACTGAAAACGCTGCCAGTATTCACCGTTCACAAGAAAACAGCTATTTAAAAAATTTTTTTAGCTCCTGTGTCTCCCCCCAACAGCCTACACATGGCTGTCGGACCTTTGTTTTTCATTTAATGACCGCTGGTCTCAGCCGCCATTTTGATTCGCCCCCTTTCTCACACACAAAAAATTGTAATTTTTGTTGTAATTATAAAGTTAATTATTAATCATAGTTTCAAATACACAAATTGTTTTGTAGATTTTTTTGACAATGATTAACTGATCTGATTCTCTTCTTCTTGTGTCATTGAATGCAATCCTACAAATGGGTATAATAATGTTTTCTGATAAAAAAAAAAAACACAACATTGTTTAACATTTATTTAATTTTTTGTTTCATCTGTGTTTCCTTCATCCTTCAGTCCGAACTTTTATGACGATCGGGTCAACATGTATGTGAGAGATCCTGCCACCTTTGCCACAGTAAATAGTACAACACAATCTATCTCCATGGTAACTGGAGTTACCATCAGTGTGAATGCTGACCAATCAGAGCTGAAGTTCATGATGACGGGGGCGTGTCCACAGTGTATCAGGTATGTAGTACCAAAAATCCTTAATCAATGTCCTTACTTCTCTCCTGAACAACACAAAAATGTGAATGATGTCATTTCCTGTCCCTAGAGGCACTCTGTAGCGGTAGGGGGCGTGGTCTTTGGGCAATGGATGCGGTCAGTACATGGTGGAGGACATCAGACAGAGGGTCAGCAGGTAGAAGTGTGATATCGGTGAGGAGGCGGAGTCCTCAGCATCGTCAAGGCAACCGTTCTTCTTTAGACAGATGCTCTTCTCACAAAATGTACCTGTACACATGACAACATCGGAGCTGTGATGTCATCAGAGCCATGACATCACACAAGTGTGTGTGTGTGTGTGTGTGTGTGTGTGTGTGTGTACCTGTGAAATTGTCGGGACAGGCGCAGTGCTGGAGGTCGACGCAGGTTCCTCCATTCTGACAAATCAAACGCTCCTCGTCACACAGGTTCACTGAGAGCAGACAGTGATCAATTATTTGTAATTAATAATCTTTCTCTGGTTGTGGAAACACGCGACTCCAGCTTACCTGTGCAGCTGGCTCTACCCTCTCTCCAAGTGAATCCAGGAAGGCAGGAGTCACAGCGCCGGCCTGAGGCTCCGAATTTACACTGACACACACCGTCATTGGAGCAGTGAGGAGAAATACTGCGCTCCTCATCACAGTCACACTCTGACACACACACACACACACACACACACCTTCGTCACTTGAGCCGCGCTTCCACCCAGCAGCAAGGTTCAGTTCGGTACGGTACACTCATTACAGGTGTGCGTTTCCGATGGCGACCGTGTGGGCGGGGCCTGGTGGGCGGGGCAGCCTGACCGCTCCAGCGACGAGGAAGTGTGACATCATAGAACGCGTCACTGTGTGTCCCGAGGAAGAAACCGTAACAACAAGTAAAGGAAACCACGGAGGACATTCAGCCTTTCCTGTTGTTTAACACACAAAGTAGACAGGCTCTGCCTCAGAAAAGGCTGCGCGCCACTAGGAGAGAGACGGCCTAACCGGTGCAGCCAAGGGGACGATTCTGTCCACCAATCAGCGGACTGCAGTGGGCGTGGGTCCGCTTTGTGGTACAGTTCAGGGGCACGCTACGGTTGGCTTTTTAAAGGGACCATTCACAGCTTTTCACAGCAAGGGAAACACAAAAAAGTGCGTCCCGTACCGAACCGAACTGCCTGGTGGAAAAGAGGCTTTGGTGTCTCAGTATTTTTGTTGTGTGTGTCAAGAATTTTTATGCTAGGTGGCAGCAGTGCAGCACCAGAGAGTCAAAATGTGTGTGTTTGTGTGTGTATTACTGACCGACACACACGTTCTCATCGTCGAGTGGCAGCGAGGCATTTCTATAGTAACCGAGGCGGCAGTACTGGCAGCTCTGCCCTCGAGTGTTGTGTTTACAGCTCACACAGGTGACCACGTTGATGAAGTCGATGTAGCTGCAGCGGTTTGAGTGACCGTTACACTCACAGTCTGACAGACAGGCAGACAGACAGACAGATTAGATGTTTTCCTACTGATCACGTTGTTGTGTTGTCCCGTTTTCCGTCTCTGTCACAAGTTTCTCACGTCACCACACCTGAAATTAATCAACCAACCCACTTAGAGCAGTTCACAGAGAAGCTCCACCCACATCATGTCTGAAACTAAACATGCACACGGGTGCGACAGTTGAGGGAGACATGAACGCTGATGAAGAGGAGGAAAAAAGAGGAGACAGGTCTGATTGGTTGATTTTCAACAATCACAACACAGTCTGACCATTCTGATGCCTGTACCGTAGTGACACAATCGCCTGGGCGTGTCGCCTTACATGGGACGGAGTTATGTGGAAGTGCAGGGACAGGACAGCTGAGTCAGGTGGTCTGAGGTGTCTTACCCTGGAAGGTGACATAGGCGATTTTGGACATCTGACTGAACTTTGGTCCTCCTGGAATCAGAATCTTCTGGGTTGCTTTAGACACAAAACAAGGTGTGTAACCATGGCTACAGGTAGACAGCAGATTGCTATGACAGTAGGTCTGTTTAAGATGTATCATATTATTTCGAGGGTGGCCTCCTATAATACTGTAGTACTACTGCTACTGATGCTGCTACCACCACTACTACTACTACTACTACTACTATAACTACTATTAGTTGTGCTGTTACCAATGCTGGCCAGCAGGTGGCATACCTTTTTTCTCAGAGTCTTTTTCATCTTTTTTCTTCCCTCCTTCCTCTCTAGTTTCCTTTTTGGGTTCCTCTTTTGCCTCAGTGACTATTTGATTCATCAGAGATAAAAAAAGATTTTAGTTTGTGTGAACATATGAATGAGTTCAGGAAGGTGTTACTGGACCTGACTCTTCATTTCAAACCTACTTCATACCGGTAATCTACAAAAGCAAACCTCATTTTCTGATGCAGACCTTGTTTGTGGTGACTTGAGTACAAAAAAAAATATATTTGAAGAACAAAAAAAAAAAAATCAATCAATAAATCATAGTGTTCAACTTTCTCTTGGCTTCAGAAGATCCCAACAACATTAGCTTTTGTCAGGCCTTAATGGTGGGTTAAATCTTTACAAGTAATTAAGTTGTCCCTTTTGCGAGGATTTTTTTTGTCTATATTCTTTATCTAAGATCAAGAAAGATGCCCAAAAGCAATGTAAGATCTACAAAAAAGTGATAAAGAATCTCTGAATGTTTAGTGTTTTTCACCATTTTGTGCACTAAATTATAGCATGACCAATAAGAGCTACATTCTGTACCTTTCTCCCAATTCTGTTCTCCTGTCCTCTCTTGTTTAGAGCCTTTTTCGTCTGAGTCTGGCCTTCCCACTGGTCCACCAGAAGCTGAAGCCCCTCTAGATGATTTTCCTTCCATTTGAGCTGCTGAAAAACCTACTCCAGGATCATCTAATTTTTGAAGAGAATCTGTCCTAGAATCTAGACTTCCATTGTCTGGATCAGAGGATTCTGATCCAGTTGATTCCATTTCACAATTTCCTCTCCCTGCTGTTTCTAGCCCTCCTGAAAAAGAATCCAGTCCAGGCTCTACTGAATTTGATCCAGGAATATCAACAGGTGCATTTGAATTATCTGGAATGTTCTTAGGATCATCAACTACACCAGAATCTAATCGTGAGCCAATTACATTGGGTTCATCTGGAAAAGGGAAGGTAAAGTCCACAGGGGCCAAATCACCGAGAGGGTCGGACTGATTAAAGTTCATGTTTGGTACAACATCACCTCCTCCTTGTTCAGAAGGGGTTATCAAGGACTCGACAGAAGCACCAGGAGGAACTCCATCAGGAGAGGGTGCATTTATCAGAATGTCTGGAGTCCTAGAGGAGGGTGGTTCTGGAGGAACATCTGGAAGTGGTACATCAAAAGGTACATCAGGTAAAGCTACGACTGCAGTAAGTACATCCACAGGAGTTACATCAGAGGGAAGTATATCTGGAGGAGATACATCAGAGGGAGGTACATCAGGAGGGGCTTCATCGGGACGAGGTACTTCTGCAGGTACATCTGGAGGAGATACATCAGATGGGGGTACATCAGGAGGGGCTTCATTGGGACGAAGTACTTCTGCAGGTACATCAGGAGAAGGTACATCTTGAGAAAGTACATCTGGAGGAGATACATCAGAGGGAGGTACATCAGAAGGAGCTTTGTCAGGACAAGGTATGTCTGGAAGATTCATAGCAGGAGGTGGAACATCCAGAGGAGTGTCATCAAATGGAGGTACATCATAAGGGGATACACCAGGTTGAACTTCATCAGAAGCAGATAGATCGGGACAGAGTACTTCCACAGGTACATCAGGAAGAGGTTCTTCCTCTGGAAGAACTTCCAGAGGAACATCAGAAGGTGGAACAGTTTTATCAGTTCCTGTTATAAATGAAGAATCTCCAGCCTGATTGGTTGGAGCTGGCCCTGTGGATGGCATGTCTCCAGATGGAGCCCCATCACTGGTCGGTGGTATTTCTGGGATTGTTGCTGTTGTTGGTGCTCCATTCCACATTGGAGTGACATCAGCAAATAGGGTCGAGCTGGTGATCTGGTTGATAATATCAGTCTCAGAGTTGGCAGAATCTGTGCTGTCTTGTGAGGAGGTGGAGTCGGAGGGCGGGGTCACTGGGTCAGAAATAGACACCTCAGAGTCAGTGCCAGGGCCCCGGATAGTGAAGCTGTTGGTACTGGTGTAACTGGTGAAATTGCTACAACTGGTGCAGGGAGTGGTGATGCCTGGTACTGTGGGAGCTGGTTTGTACAGAGTGTCTCCATTTTCCAGAGCTGGGCTGCTGGATGGACCTGTGCCCGCTGTAGATACTGCTGACTCACCAAAGTCTGACAATGCACTAGAACTTGTCGTACTGACAGTACCACTACCGAAAGTAGTATAAACTTTGGTACCTGCACCAAGTGTTGTAGCGGAATCTAGATCAGCTTTAGGATAGTCACTAGTATCACTATCACTAACAAGGTAAGTTGTTAGTCCAATATCAACCATCATAGTACTGGTACTAAGACCACTGTCTGTGTCAAATATAGTGGTAATATCACTACTGGTAGATGTTCGTACAGTAGTAGCACTCCATGTGTCACTGCTGGCGGTAGTATCTCTGCCAGTAACAGATCTCTGTGTTCTTGTAGTTACTTCATCAGAGCCCGCTGTGGACATAAAAAATGTCATAGTATTGTCCATATTAGTGTTAATTTGAGGGGTGGCTGCAGCAGCCGTGCCAAGCATATTGGCAGAGTTGGCAGTAGCAATACTGTCAGCAGTAGTACCATCAGTTACTGTCACAGCAGTAGTGTCAGTATCTATAATACTGTCAGTAGTAGTTGCAGTAGTAGGGCTGTCGGCAGTATTAGTCTCGGCCATGGCAGCGCTTTGTTTAGTAGCACTAGTGGTAGTAGTAAAACTGTCAGTCACTCCATCAGATGAGGCAGAGGGTCTGTCAGGTGCTGTTGAGTTAGAGTCACCAGCCGCTGTCAGAGAAGAAGAGTTACGTTTCTTTAGTGAAGCTCAGTTTTCTATTGTCTGCACACAATGACTCAACTCTGCAGAACAGGAAACACTGTTCCGTTTAATCAAGCATCAACATGAGGAATCCCAAGACCTCATTCCAGACCTTCAGGCCGAGGGCTAGACTCGGATGGGATGTGTGTTCTGTCAAATAAATGTTGACAGTAAAGATGTCAGTCTACTTAAAAGTAAACTGGTTGTTGAATTGATTATGGTCAAATTGAGAAAAACAAGAAACAGTGTTACCAAATAATGATTTTAACCAATAATATCATGACATCCACTCATAGATCTGCAGCCCGTAACAGCAAGTTAACGTGTCATGTTGGAAGGTGGAGCTGGGTGTTTCTGGGGGTATGGCCTTACTCATTATTGTACACAAACACAACTTAGTTTACTGATGGCAGGAGGGGGAAATTTCATGGAATCTATGGAGATGTTTATTTTTAATGTTGTAGTTATAACAGTGATAATTTTACTTTTAAAGAACATTCACTTGTAGCAGCCAAAAGTATTTTGAAACTGTAAATGTCCTCCCAAACCATAAATCTCATGAATCTCATGATCTTGGGCCAGAGAACGGTTCTCTCCAAGGGAGGTCTTCATATTTACAGAAGCAACATTAATCTTTATATTGAGATAGCATGGGGAACTCGTGTAGGAACATGTTGTTACTCAGTGTCATTTTGGAATCTTCCACTGCTGTCAATTTAGCAACCAATCAAGTTCTTACTAATGAGAAAGAGCAAATTGTGTTCTGCAGAGACCTCTACTGGACTCTAATATTTGTGTGATCAAATCCACACTCTGCTGGAAACGTTGCCTTTCACAGGTTCCCTTGGGCACTCTGAGAACTCTCAGCTGTTTGAGAAGCTGATGGTCAACTTTGTGTCCATGTTGGAGCAGAGCTGTGTGGATCAGTCACATCTCTGGTCTACATGTTCCAGTTCTACTCTGCTAGCGTTCTGGTCACTGTTGCACCTGAAGGATCTTTTTGTGTTGTTAGAGGACGAAACTGTCCTGAGATCAGTTTGAAGTTTTCACAAACACCCGATGATCTCAGAGTGTTTAGTAGGAAGCATCTGGACTTCTTATTTTGTTTGAAGATGTTTTGCCTCTCATCCGAAAGCCTTCTTCAGAACCTAAGATGCCTTTTGGATGAGAGGCGAAACAAGATAAGAAGTCCAGTTGCTTCCTACTAAACACTCTGAGATTAAGATGACCTGGATGACTGAGAACCTTCACAGACATATCACCCAATGATCGCATTCAGTCGTCACAGAGAGGAGGCGCAGCTAAGTCAATCATGTTTGTTAATTTTCATTTCAGTGTTTTCTTAAAACAAACTGTGTGTGCGTGTGTGCATAGTTGGATTAACACAGACTAATACAGATTAAACACACCAACAGATGGTGGGTGTGTTAACAACGGATTAACCCTCAAAGTGCTGACTCTGTTGGGTGTCAGCAGCCGTATTAGGAGCCTTTCCCTCAGAGGCTGTGATTGGCTAGTACTGGACTGTCCTGTGGTTCAGGTGCTCGAGCCCAGATCCCCTTCTGTCTACATGTCAAAGTGTTCTTTATTTCCTGGTGAGCAGGTGGAGCCCTGGTTAGCCACCGCCACAGGAAGTACGGACGAGTGAGCGCATGAATGCGGACATGCAGTGCAAAGCGCTTTGGTTGGTTGGTTGAGATGACAAAAATTACATGTGTGTGTTCTGTGACAGATGAGCGCTTGTAACCATGACAAACGTTGGATCACTGTTAGCCTGCATTTAGTCCATGTGTCTTTGAGGGCAGCGACCTGATGTTGTCAATCATTGATGTCCATTAAATAATGAAATACTGATGTGAGTGGGTTCAGGGAGGGAGGGGCGCGTTCATGCTACCACTGTTGTGATGTTGTTCTAATATTCCTTATCCACTTTCAGGTGAATGACTGCGTGTGTGCAAGAACCTTTGTTCCAGCGTGTCACAGCTGATCATGTGATCGAACCTGTGATGATGTCATAACACCAGGCTAACCAATCAACAAGAGAAGTTTTGAAAATTTGTCAGAAAACAAATGAATTTTGATAACTTAAACAAAAAATCATCAAAATTCTGAGTTATTCTGAGATATTCATTCGATATCAATGTTTATCCCTAATGCACTACTGACCAAGTTGCGGGTTGTCTGTGTTGGTGGATACAGGTGACAGAAAGTCAGACAGGTGAACAGACAGACAGGTAACAGTCAGACAGGTGACGGATGACAGTCAGACAGGTTATTTGTACTCACTGGCTGCTGTTTCAGCTGTTTCAGCTGTTTCACCTGTAGAACAAATGAAGAATGATGTTCTGGATTCTGATTGGCTTCAAAGCTGTGATGTCATACATTTGCGTGTGAAACTTATAAAACCTACAATGAAACTTCCTCCTGTTCAGCCGCTTGAATGTGTGTGTGTGTGTGTGTGTTCAGGTACGCACAGGTGTTGGCGGTGCCTTCGGGCAGGGGCAGGTAGGATCCTGGTCTCCAGCTGCGGGACTGGAACCCGTCGCTACAGCGCTGACAGTCCTGTCCACTTGTGTTGTGGTCGCATTCACACTGCAGCATCGCATCACGTAAGACACACTGAGATGCATGCAGGTTACACTTACACCTGCAGGAAAGACACACAGAACAACCCTTCCTGCTGTTCCTGTGTCACAGTGCTCACCCTCTCTGAATCGACTATGGAGCCAACCATAAAATTGTTTATTGAGAGCTGTCAGTATTGCTGCTCCATTTTGCTGTTTTTATTTATATTTGGCAGGTTTTTCATGGCATAGCTGGTTATCTGTTGTTCAGGGGCTCTGTTTCTTGTTCAGCGGGTGTATCGCAAGTTTAGCAGTTTGATGAGTGTATCTTGTGTTCAATGGGTGTAATTTCATGTTCAGTGGGTGTGTCTTTTGTTCAGTAGATATATCTTGTGTTCAGCGGGTGTATCCTTTGTTCAGTGGGCTTATCTTGTGATCAGCAAGTGTGGATGTCAGCTACCTGGCAGGTACATCAATGTCTGAAATTGCATAGAAATATTTCAGCAGGTTGTCTTTCTGGACATAGGTCCCTCCCAGAGCCGGTCGGAGGAGTCGCAGGCGCAGGTTGGTGAAGGTGAAGAAGTCTCTCAGACCCTTCATGGATTCCATCCGGGTGTAGAGCGTGTCCATGTTAATCAACTTTGGACCTGCAAAAACCCCAAAGCGAGCACGCACCTCGAACACGACTGTCTTCTCTTCCTGTTGGTCAAACATGGTCACATCAATTTTTCCGATCATTTTGATACTGGTACATGATTATTAATGATGTATAAATGTCTTCAGTACCATCATGAGAATTTGACCCACCTTGGCTCCAACCCAGCGAGAGTACTGCTCAGTACAGATGACCCGGGTCAGGTTACTTGGTGCTAAATCAGAGACCCGTTTGGGAGACATGCCAAAAGCCTCTAGACAGTCATCAGCGTAAAACTGATATGGCTGCCAGGTCAACCCTGTAACATAAACAGCTCTTACAACCAACACTTTTCATCCTTTCCTATCAGACTACTGATCAATACGCTCTGCTGACACGCTCTGTTGATACAAACTGTTTCAAACAAACAAACTGTAAAAGAAAATGTGTTTGGGCCTTATGGTTCTTGTTATTGTTCTACGTTAGGTCGCTGTTGGGGCTCTGTAAAACTCCTTCGCATAATTTATTTGATAACGACTTTATAAATAAACCTGAGAAACATGGAGGTCAAAAGCTGAAGTCTGTAGAGATCTTTCTGAAGTCAAGATAACAATATCTGACCATGTCAAGTCAATTTTATTTATTTAGTACCAATTCACAACAAAGGTCATATGACACATGTAGAGCAGAATCAAATCAAACATGAAGCTAATGAGATCTGGAGGAGAGAACCAAGGGGCTCTGAAAGTCCTGCTGACAGAACTGAGGTTTTTGGTGGAGGAAACAACTAGACTGTGCCTGGAGTGCTTACCAGCAGCTGTTTAATCCTTCATTTAATTTTCTATCCTAGGAACTATGTTGTTAGAGGCAAGTTGCCTAACCCTAACTCCAGTGTTCTGCTAGAGGACTTCAATGGTCACATGGGTAATGTCAATGCTATCTGGGGGGGTGTGATTGAGAGGAATGGCCTGCCTGATGTGAACCCGAGTGGTGTATAGTTATCAGACTTCTGTGTTTGCTGCAGTTTGTCTGCCACCAACACCAGAGATAAAGGTGTACATAAGTGAACTTGGCACCAGAAGGACCAGAGCTCTCAAGCAGATTGCCACCTGGTGGTGAGTTAAAGAAGTGAAGGGGGGGGAATGCTGGAGCGGCCCAGCAGGCCCAAGCAAATAGTGAGGCCCTGCACAGAACATTTGGCTGAGGACCCTGTCAGAATAGTCTTCAATGTCCACCGCCGGCAGAGTTTTGAATGCATCCCGGGGTATTGCTTGGGCCTTGGAATCTGAGTGCGCATGTTCTGAACCGCCAATACTGAAGCAGCTGTTTGGAGCTGCAGTCATGAGGTTGCAGGTGTTATTTGTGGCAGTAACCCATGAACATGCTGGTGGACACCAGTCGTGAAAGGTGCAGTCAAGCTGAAGAAGGATTCCTACAAAACATGGCTTGTTTGTGGAATTCCAGAGGCAGCTGACAGCTACTGGTAGGCCAAGTGAAGCGCAGCCTGGGCTGTCACAGAGGTAAAAACTTGGGCGTGAGAGGATTTCGGTGTGGCCATAGAGCAAGACTTTCAGTTGGCCTTGAAGAAATTCTCCATTTGGCTTTTCAGGAGGTGAAAGTGGCACTTCCATGCTGTCTACTGTAGGGACGAAAAGTTGTTGACCCTGACTGGGTCTACAGTCAGGTGGTGGGAGGAAAATTTTGAGGATCTACTCAATTCAACAAACACAGGGTGCATTTCAACTACAAAGCGATCAAAATCCTCAGCCTCCATGGGAAGGTCAACTCCAGGTGGGTGGAGAGGAGAGTTCAGCTGTTAGTCGAAGCTCAGATTCAAGGAACAATGCCGTTTTCATCCTAGAACTCTGGACCAGCTCCATACCCTCATGGGGGTGCTAGAAGGAGCAATGAAGTTTGCCTTACTAGCTTACATATGTTTTGTGGCATATGACTGTGTTCCTTGAGGTGTCCTGGGAATATGGGTTAGATGGCCTGTTGTTACGGGTCATTCGATCTGTATTGTCAGGGTCAGGGCTTGGTTTCTATTGCTGGTAGTAAGTCAGACTCGGGGGACAGATTCAGACCCCACCAGTGCTGCCAAGAATTATGCTCAGAATGTTTAAGTGCAGCCAAGTAGTGGAGGTTGTCGTGGTTTGTTGGCCTCAAGATTCCATCTCTGCTTTTTTCCAGATGAAGTGGTCCCATTGGATTTGATGAACATTGACCTTCAGCTCACACTGCAGCTGAGTGTGAAGCGGCAGGGATGAGGATCAGCACCTCTATGTCTGTATCTTTGCAATATTTGTTGCCAGCTCTCCAGCCCTCTAGCTCGGCCTGCTTCATTCTCGCCTCATCCACCTCCATTCCCCCCACTTTCCTAGCAATAAAGCCTGCTTCGCCCATACCCACGTTGGTCCGTGTCTGCGTTTGGGTCCACCTCGCTACACATAACAGAGATATTGACAGATAGATTGGGGTAGTGTCAGCAGGGATGCAGTCTTACACGCAGTCTTACACGCTTCTCCGCGCTTCCTTTAGAGTCATCCACCTACAACCCCATAGAGACCGTGTCTGTCCCCCGTCCACATAAATTCACTAAATTCACTAAATCAAATAAGAGTTCACATAGGAACTTAATAAAAATCAACATCACTAATGAGGAAGTTTACAAAGTAAAGAGATTTAAATGTGGACTCTTGAATATCAGATCCCTATCATCTAAAGGTGTATTAATAAATGAGCTTATATCAGATAACAATATTGATTTATTCTGCCTTACTGAAACTTGGCTGTGCCAAGACGAATATGTAAGTCTTAATGAATCCACTCCTCCCAGTCACATTAACACACACATTCCCAGAGACACTGGCAGAGGTGGTGGAGTTGCAGCCATTTTCAATTCTGCCCTATTAATAAACCCTAAGCCCAAACAAAAATTTAGTTCATTTGAAAATCTCATTCTTAGCATTTCCGATCCAACCATGAAAACTCCAATTATGTTTGTTATAGTGTATCGAGCACCTGGACCCTACACTGAATTCTTATCTGAATTTTCAGAGTTTCTCTCAGCTCTGGTCCTCAAAACAGATAAAGTTATTATTGTAGGTGACTTTAATATCCATGTAGACATTGAAAACGACAGCCTTGGTACGGCATTTCTCTCACTATTAGATTCATTCGGCTTCTGTCAGTGTGTACAAGAATCAACACACACTTTTAATCACACCCTTGATCTTGTTCTGACATATGGCATTGAAATTGAGCATTTAAATGTCTCTGCGCAAAATCTGCTTTTATCAGATCATTATCTTCTAACATTTGAATTTCTGCTCATCAACTATAAACCAAGAGTCACTAGTTATTATAGCAGATGCATATCTGAGGACACTGTTGAAAATTTTAAAGAAATTATTCCCTCTGCATTAATTTCAGTGCCATATCCCAAAATAACAGAGGAGTCATATCTTAAATTTAGCCCCTCCCAGCTTGATCACCTTGCCGATTTCACTGCCGGCTCTCTACGTGCTTCACTCGATTCCATTGCCCCAGTTAAAAAGAAAACAAAACCAGTAAAGAGACTAGCTCCGTGGTATAATCTTAACACTCGCAAGTTAAAACAGAAAACTCATAAACTTGAAAAGAAATGGCGTTCCACTAAACTGGAAGAGCCACACATGGCCTGGCAGGATAGCCTTAAAGTATACAGGAAGGCCCTTCGCCGAGCAAGAAAAGACTACTATTCAGCGTTGATAGAAGAAAACAAGAATAAGCCCAGGATCCTTTTCAGCACTGTAGCCAGGCTGACTGAGAGCCATCATTCTATTGAACCATGCATTCCTAGAGCCCTCACCTGTAATGATTTTATGAACTTCTTCAATAATAAAATTAGACTTATCAGAGAAAATATCCTACACTCCACAGATTCCAGTTCAGCAACAGGAATTATAGAGGCTGTTATTAGTCCTGATGTGTGTTTGGAAAGCTTCCATCCAATTGACCTTAAGGAACTAACGACAACATTATCTTCATCTAAATCATCAACCTGTATACTAGACCCCATACCTACTAGGTTGCTCAAAGAGGTTTTACCCCTAATTAGAAATCCACTACTAAACATTATCAATCTATCCCTTGTAACAGGTTATGTGCCCCAGTCATTTAAAGTAGCTGTAATTAAACCGCTCCTAAAAAAACCTACCCTAGACCCAGAAGTTTTAGCCAACTATAGACCAATATCCAACCTCCCCTTTCTTTCAAAGATTCTAGAGAAAGCAGTAGCGAAACAACTATGTGGCTTTCTTCAGTATAATAGTCTATTTGAAGAGTTTCAGTCAGGTTTTAGAAAGCATCACAGCACAGAAACGGCATTGGTAAAAGTTACAAATGACCTCCTCACTGCATCTGATGCGGGACTTTTCTCTATACTATTCTTATTAGATCTTAGTGCAGCTTTTGACACTATCGATCATCACATCTTACTACAGAGGATGGAACACCAAATTGGCATTAAAGGATCTGCTCTAAGATGGTTTAAGTCCTACCTATCTGATAGATATAATTTTGTTCATGTTAATGATGAATCATCAAGATATGACAAGGTTAGTCATGGAGTCCCACAAGGTTCTGTGCTTGGACCATTACTATTTACTCTATATATGCTTCCTGTAGGTAAAATTATTAGAAAGCACTCCATACATTTTCACTTTTTATGCAGATGACACACAACTATACTTATCAATGAAGCCAGATGAAACCCAAACATGACTGTAGATTAGCTAATCTACAGTCATGTTTTAAGGACATTAAAAACTGGATGTCTCATAACTTTTTAATGTTAAACTCCGACAAAACTGAAGTCATTGTGCTGAGCCCTAAACACATTAGAGACTCCTTATCCAACAACATAGTTAATCTGGATGGCATTGCCTTGGCCTCAAGCACCACTGTCAGAAACCTGGGTGTTATCTTTGACCAGGAGCTGTCTTTTAAATCACATGTTAAACAGATTTCAAGGACCGCCTTCTTTCACCTCCGTAACATTGCTAAAATCCGGCACATCCTGTCTCAACAAGATGCAGAAAAACTAGTTCATGCGTTTGTTACTTCCAGGCTGGACTACTGTAATTCTTTATTTTCAGGTTGCCCTAACAAAATTTTAAAAACTCTTCAGTTAATCCAAAATGCAGCAGCGCGTGTACTGACTAGAACTAATATCAGAGACCATATTTCCCCCATACTGGCTTCTCTGCACGGGCTCCCAGTTAAATTCAGAATAGAATTTAAAATCCTTGTTCTCACCTACAAAGCTATTCATGGTCAGTCACCATCTTATCTTGAACAGCTCATAGTACCCTATCGCCCATCCAGAACCTTACGCTCCCAGGATGCAGGGTTATTGGTGATCCCAAGAATTTCCAAAAGTAGAATGGGAGGCAGAGCTTTCAGCTATCAAGCTCCTCTCCTGTGGAACTATCTTCCAGTCTTGGTACGGGAGGCAGACACACTCTCTGATTTTAAGAGTAGGCTTAAAACCTTCCTTTTTGATAAAGCTTATAGTTAAGGCTGGCCTATCTAGCCCTTAGTTATGCTGCTATAGGCTTAGGTTGCTGGGGGAACACTCCATGATTCACTGAGCTTTCTTCTCTCCCCCCTCTGACTCCGACTCCTTCTCTGCTCCTGTAAATGTCCATATCCTTACACTAACTTTACTTCTTCCCCGGAGTCGTTGTGCTTTACCATCCTGCAGGTTTTTCTAGGTCGCGGTGGGAGGTGCTGCTGTGGTCCTGCCTGATGCCCCCTGGCCACATTAGGAAAGGAGATCCTGTGACTTGGATCCTGTGACTTGGATCCTAGGCTGGATTTCCAAGTGCAAATCGGGACCCACAGATCACAATGGCTTCTGGATCAATAGACTACACCTGCTTCTGGACCACTACACTTCACATATCCCTGGATTTACAGATTCTACATACTCTTGGACTCAGCAACACCCAGATCTTCCTACATGGAGTACAATGACTCCTGGACCAACAGAGTCCACCTGCGTCTGGATCACTAGACTTTCCATACATCCGAACTCATAGAATCCACAGACTCTGGGACTCATGGGTGTTTTATACATTCTAAGTGAACTGTTATCATGTTGTTGTGTTCTGTACAATTGACATCTATTGCACGTCTGGATCCCTCCTCTGTGGTTCTTCCTGAGGTTTCTTATTTTCCCTGTTTAGGGTTTTTTAAGTTTTTCCTCACCCGGTTCGAGGGTCTAAGGGCAGAGGATGTCACATCTGTACAGTTTGTCAAAGCCCAGTGAGATAATGTGTAAATTGTGATTTCGGGCTATACAAATAAAATTTGATTTGATTTGATGCGGACACTAAACCAGTCCATTGTAGTGAATAGAGTTTAGCCAGAAGGCAAATCTCCTGATTTTCCAATCAATCTGTGTTGAAATCCTCACCTATGGAGATGTTCTCTGCGTCGTGACTAAAAAAAAAAGATCACAAATATGAGACGACTGAAACGACATTCCTCTGCAGGGTGGCTGGCTCAGCCTTACAGATATGGGGAGGGGCTCTGACATGTGGGAGGAGCTCAAAGAAGAATTGCTGCTCCTCCATGTTGAGAGGAGCCAGTTGAGGTGGGTCAGGCATCTGGTTAGGATATCTATCGGACGTCTCCCAGGGGAGGTGTTTCGGGCATGCCCATCTGGGAGGAGCCCCCGAGGGAGACCCAAAACATACTGGGAGATTATATATCTCAGCTGGCCTGGCAATACCTTGGTATCATTTGGAGGAGTTGGTGCACGTGGCCAGGGAGAGGAGTGTCTGGGCTTCCCTGCTGAGGCTGCTGCCCCTTGCAACCCAGATAAGTAGATGATGATATGTACGAATTAAAGTGAAAGTTTGGTCTAGACCCACTCGACATGCAAAGACTCTTTGTGAATTCACGTAAACCTGACTTGACCCTTGACCTAAAGTCTCTGAAGCTTTTATTTTGAAAGGCAACTGTAGTCAACTTGAAGAGGCAGAATTAGGTGACCTTTGAATTGGTGGACCTTTCCTTCTGAATGTGACAGCCTGTACCTCTCACTGACCAATCACCTTTGTCCAGAGATTTCTCCAGCACCATGCTCGTTGGTCGGCCGTACTCGAAGGTGATAGTGATGTCATCAACCAGTTCCAGACTCTTGTTCCATAACAGAGTGATGTTGGCCAATAGTGGCTCGGGATACCTGGACCATGTGATTGTCTGCCAGTAGGTGATGAGGCCTCCCCTCTCCCTGTCTCCCATCAGCTGAGGAGGATGAGACAGGTCGGGGCTGGATGCGTCGCACTCATCGCTACACAAGTATGGGTTCTCCTGCAGAACAGATCAGAACAGGCAGAACTCAATTTACTTAAAATTGCTGTGGAATATTTAAGTAATTCTTTAATCTATAAAGTACCACAATGGTTGAAGTTTAGTATCTCATCGGTTAAATCTGTGAGGGGGCGGGCTGATTCTACCCCAAGGTTGCATCACATTGAACGTTCGTTCGTTTTCTGCCGCTTTTCCGGGTCTGGGTCGCGGGGGCAACAGCCTGAGCAGGGAGATCCAGACGCTCCTCTCCCCGGCCACTTGCACCAACTCCTCCGGGGGGAACACCGAGACGTTCCCAAGCCAGCCGAGAGATATAATCTCTCCAGCGCGTCCTTGGTCTGCCCCGGGGTCTCCTCCCGGATGGGCGTGCCCGAAACACCTCCCCAGGGAGACGTCCAGGAGGCATCCTGACCAGATGCCCGAACCACCTCAACTGGCTCCTCTCAACGTGGAGGAGCAGCAGTTTTACTCTGAGCCTCTCCCGGATGTCCGAGCTCCTCATCCTATCTCTAAGGATGAGCCCAGCCACTCTGCGAAGGAAGCTCATTTCGGCTTCTTGTATTTGCATTGAACGACAGATCTTAATTATCATTTCCAATTGCTCATTGTAAGTTTCTCATGGTGAGCTGCTCTTTGTGAGTTTGTCCATGTGATTCCCTCATGAGCTCTCTCTCCTGTGAACAAAGATAGCCATTAACCAGCTAGCCCAGCCCTCATCTTCTGTCTCCCTGTGTGTGTGTGTGTGTGTGTGTGTGTGTGTGTGTGTGTGTGTGTGTGTGTGTGTGTGTG
>KV751408.1:752118-762213 GCA_001698575.1 Mola mola
CACTCCATACATTTTCATTGTTATGCAGATGACACACAACTATACTTATCAATGAAGCCAGATGAAACCCATCAGTTAGCTAATCTACAGTCATGTCTTAAGGACATTAAAAACTGGATGTTTCATAACTTTTTAATGTTAAACTCTGACAAAACTGAAGTCATTGTGCTGGGCCCCAAACACATTAGAGACTCATTATCCAACAACATAGTTAATCTGGATGGCATTGCCTTGGCCTCCAGCACCCCTGTCAGAAACCTGGGTGTTTTCTTTGACCAGGAGCTGTGTTTAAATCACATGTAAAACAGATTTCAAGGATGGCCTTCTTTCACCTCCGTAACATTGTTAAAATCCGGCACATCCTGTCTCTGTCAGGGTCCGGTAGTATAAATTTTCTTTCTGTTAGGGTCATTCAGTGCTTCCTGTTTTACTTTGAAGTTCTGTCCGTGTCTTACTTCCCATGTCCTGTCAAGTGTTGTCCCTCAGATGTGTCTGATTATTCCCTCTCCCTAATTCGTCTCACCTGTGTCCATCTGTCTACCTCTCCCTCGTGTATTTAACCCCCGTGTTCCCTTCCTCCTTTGCCAGATTGTCTTATTTCCCCGTGAGCAGTCCAGCGTTTTTTCCTCGTGAGTTCTTTCTGTTTTGATCCCGTTTGTTTCTAGATAACCGAGTTTGCTTGATCCTTACTTGTACCTTCGCTTAAATTAAATTTCTGGTTTTGACCCTTAGAAACAAAACGACTATCGATTTTGAACGCTCCCTACTGTCTCTGCTTTTTTGGATCCTCCAGACCTGGTTCGTGACAGTCTCAACAAGATGCAGAAAAACTAATTCACACATTTGTTACTTCCAGGTTAGATTACTGTAATTCTTTATTTTCAGGTTGCCCTAATAAGATTTTAAAGACTCTTCAGTTAATCCAAAATGCAGCAACACGTGTACTGACTAGAACTAATATCAGAGACCATGTTTCCCCCGTACTGGCTTCTCTGCACTGGCTCCCAGTTAAATCCAGAATAGAATTTAAAATTCTTGTCCTCACCTACAAAGCTATTCATGGTCTGTCACCACCTTAACTTAAAGAGCTCATAGTATAGGGTTATTGGTGATCCCAAGAATCTCCAGCAGTAGAATGGGAAGCAGAGCTTTCAGCTATCAAGCTCCTCTCCTGTGGAACTATCTTCCAGTCTTGGTACGGGAGGCAGACACACTCTCTGATTTTAAGAGTAGGCTTAAAACCTTCCTTTTTGATAAAGCTTATAGTTAGGCTGGCCTATCTAGCCCTTAGTTATGCTGCTATAGGCTTAAATTGCTGGGGGAACATCCCATGATGCACTGAGCTCTCTTCTCTCCCCCCTCTGACTCCGACTCCTTCTCTGCTCCTGTAAATGTCCATATCCTTACACTAACTTTACTTCTTCCCTGGAGTCTTTGTGCTTTATCATCCTGCAGGTTTTTCTAGGTCTCGGTGGAGCTGCTGCTGTGGTCCTGCCTGATGCCTACTGCTCACATTAGGACAGGAGATCCTGTGACTTGGATCCTAGGCTGGATTACCCAGACTAGCTCATGGATTAGAATGACTTCTAGACCAACATACTTTACCCACACTATATCTGGATTTGAACTCAAACATTCTTAGTAAACTGTTATTATCATGTTGTTATGTTCTGTACAAATGACATCTATGTCACGTCTGTTTGTCCCAGGAAGAAGGATCCTCCTCTGTGGTTCTTCTTGAGGTTCCTTATTTTCCCTCTTTAAGGTTTTTTAAGTTTTTCCTGTCCCGGTTCGAGGGTCTGAGGGCAGAGGGGGTCACATCTGTACAGTTTGTCAAAGCCCAATGAGATAATGTGTAAATTGTGATTTTGGGCTATACAATTAAAATTTGAATTTGAGTGCACAGTTTTCCCCTGACCGCAGCAGTGCTGCACTAGTTTTTAGTAATATATAGACAGAGCCCACCACCCAGTGATTTCCTAGTCACTGATGGGTCTCTGTCAAGATGTAATGGTTCAAGAAAGCCATTTATTTCCAAATGAGACATTGGATAACGCTCAATTAGCAGGTGTTTTATATTCTGTTAGGAATATGACATATACCTGTACAATGTCAATCTTGTTATGGAGGGTCTGTGACTTACCTTGAATGATCAAAGGAAGGAGGGTCCTCTGATGGCCTCGCCTTTTAAGCCTCTGGTGTACCATGCCATGTCTGCCCCTTTTCCTCATGTTTGTCGGTTTTAATTCCCCTTTCCTGCTCCCCAAGGAGGAACCGTGCCGAGCACAACTCCTGTGCCCGAGTACCGAAGTATGAAAAGGAACTATCTACTCACATATTCCACTCAGTACCTGAGAAAAGAGCGACAGGGAGATAAAAATGACTGTCAGTTTGATGTGAGTTATTGTTCCATTAACAATCTCATTCATAAACAAAAAATGAGTTAGCAAGTCACACTAAAACACGATGAAAATCAACCAATCACACACCCTGGAACATGGATAGAGTATTTAGAAATCTAAGAAAGCATCCAGTGGTATATGATGCAGGGACAAGAAGAGTCATTCAAAATGCAAAAAGAAGGAGGAGTTCTGTGGGACTCCTGTGGTCAGCTGCCCACAACATGTCAGGACTTTGTAAAAGCTACAGTTTTACAGAATGCGAGCAAGAAGCAGGGTCCAGTACAGAAATGGCTGTTTGCTGATATTTGTAAGTGGTCCATATTTCAGGGAATCTGGACACTGACAGAGGAATAAAGCAGGCTGAATTGATGCTAACTGAGTTTAGACAAAAATCATCCAATTAACTTGTTTTTCACTGGGAAAGATTTGATAGATGCTCAATCGGGAGAGACATATAGACCCACAAATGAGCCTTTAAAATCTCTGCTGCAACGTCTAAACTTGTGATCCTTGGGTTTAGATGGAGGCTACCTGACCTTGAACTGCAACTGTGTGGATCTTCACTAGAGAAGGTTAAAGTTTGAGGTTAATCGAGTTCACGATGTGCACTTTCACACAGAAAATCTGGAAAGGTTCTGCAACTGCTGCAGTGTTGAAAGAGAGAAAAATTAGACTTTTGGAGGATTTGACATACAGGGAGAGACAGCGTCGGAACAAACTTTGGCCACTGGATGACAAACCTCGCAAAGAGGGAAAGAAAACTACCTGGCGTGGTCATGATGCAATCATCGATGGAAAAAAAATTACCGCGCAGCCAGTGAAAGACAAAATATAATTGTCACTGATTTCTACTGTCCCCACAGAGTGACTAATGATGACTGGTAGGTCCAGTTGGAGTTTATTTGTTGAATAAGCCATTAGTCCTCTGTCCTCTGTTAAGCACACAGTCCATGTAAAGTTAATATAAATATGTTTGGGTACTGGTGCTCAAAACCTCAGGAGATTTTTGTTTATCTTTATCCCTTGAAATATACGCTAAATATAAGCCTATTCTCAAGGCTTATATTTGTTCCTGTTTTCTAGTTAAGACAAGATGCACTTTTTTATTTTTCTTTTCTTTTTTAACCTGTAAATGACAGATGTTAAGTTCAAGTTGTTAAAAATTGTTTCTCTAAATGTTTGGGGATTCCGTGACAGCGTTAAAAGGAAAACACTATTTCTCTTTATCAGGAAAGCTGTTGCCAATTTCATACTCCTACAAGAAACACATTCTGCTGATGCAGACTGCAAATTTTGGAAAATTCAATGGAGGGATCAAATGTATATTTCTCATGCTAATCACTCCGCAGGTATCGCTCTTCTTTTCAATAAGTTCACAGGGAACATTACTGAGCATCTCAGTTCTGATGATGGTAGATACATTATGGTTGTTTTAAAGATGGACAACAAGATGGATAATTTGTATTGTGTATGGTTACAATGGGGTAATTCAGGCAAAAAACATGTTTAGTCAGGTCTATTCCAAAGTGAAAGATTTACAGGATAAATATAAAGATGCATAACTAATTAAAGGAGGAAATTTTAATGATGCTCCAAATGACAGGATAGATAGAATTCCAGAGAGTCGCAATCATTCTATTTCTTGACTTTTTGTAAAACCTTCGATACAGTGGAACATCCATTTGAATATAAAATCTTAAAGTTGTTTGGATTTGGGGAAAATTGATTTCAGGTGTGAAAATGTTATACAAGGCATCAATAGCAATTTAATGATTTATCCCAATGTCTGAGGTGAAAATGGAGCAGGAGATTGACAGACAGATTGGGGTCGGTCTGTTGTGGTGAAGAGAGAGCTGAGCCAGAAGGCAAAGCTTTCAATTTACCAGTCAATCTACGTCCCAACTCTCACCTATGGTCATGAGCTCTGGACTGAAAGAATGAGATCGCGAATACGAGCGGCCGAAATGAGCTTCCTTCGCAGGGTGGCTGGGCTCAGCCTTAGAGACACGGTGAGGAGCTCGGACATCTGGGAGGAGCTCAGAGTAGAGCCGCTGCTCCTCTGCGTTGAGAGGAGCCAGTCGAGGTGGTTCGGGCATCTGCTCAGGATGCCACCTGGACGTCTCCCTGGGGAGGTGTTTCGGGCATGCCCATCCGGGAGGAGACCCCGGGGCAGACCGAGGACGCGCCGGAGAGATTCTATCTCTCGGCCGGCTTGGGAACGTCTCGGCGTCCCCCCGGAGGAGTTGGTGGAAGTGGTTGGGGAGAGGAGCGTCTGGATCTCCCTGCTCAGGCTGTTGCCCCCGCGACCCGGACCCGGATAAGCAGCAGAAAACGAAACAAAATGAATCCCAACGTCTCCCAGAGATTTCCACTTACTCAATCTGTACTTCAAGGTTGTCCAATTTTTCCCTTTTTATTTTTAAATGCGTAGACTTACTTTCTTTAAAATTCCTGAATACTCCCAAAATACACGGTTCATCTTTTTTTCCGAAGGAAACAACTCACTAGCTCAACTCACTCAACTACCGGATGATGCGGTTTTGTTTTTAAAGGACAAACACCAAATTGGATCAAGTATACAACTAATCAATTAGTTTTCCAATGCTTCAGGGTTGCATCTTAATTAAAAAAAAATGCAAAATCTTAAGCTTGAGTGAGCTAGATGAAAATAAAGATTGCGACATTCCTGTGACACAACAGATATGATCTCCAGACAACAACCCAACTTTCTTCCTACACTAAAAAAGACCAAAAATATTATGAGAATGTAACGGCAAAGTGACCCGTTTATTTTTAGTAGAATTTTGTTAACCAAGGCTGAAGGTATTTCAAGGTAAGTTTATTCTGCCCTATCAATGTTTGTTCAGGACTCAACAGCATTCTTACCAACTTTACTTGGAAAAATAAACGCCATTAGGCTAAAAAAAAAAAAACCCCATGATTCCTTCTGGACCTAGAAAGGAAGGTGGATGCAAACTTTTAAACTTTTTTGATTCAAACAATACATTTTAAATAAAGTGGATTAAGGAATGTCTCAGAAAGCCAAACTCCACATGGTACTTTATTCCAAATAATATTTTTAGGCGTTTGGGTTGTTCTTTCCTTTCTACTGACTTGCAACTTTGACATCACCAACCTGTAAAGTTGTCTAAATTTTACCAGCCAGCTCTCTTAGCCTGGAAATTATGCTATAATCATAACTTCTCCCCTCATAGAACTATAATTTGGAATAATTGAGACATTATTGTTGGGAAGAAATCTATTTTCAATCAAAATTGGGTTGATAAAACTATTATTTATGTGTTGTTTTGTTTGTGATCTCTTTAATAATGATAGTTTGATGCTTAGTTATGAACGTTTTCTCCTTATTAAATATTTTCCTATAACAAAAAGGGAATTTAATTGTGTTACAAAAGATTTCTCATGATAATCTCCAGTTTCAAGAAGGAATACAATCTCTTTTAATGATTAATGGTATTGACAATTCGGATTGTAAATGCAATAACAAACATATTCATTCTAGGAAGGAGGGAAAATAAATCCCAGAGGAAAAGCTTTTTAGGACAATATCTTTCCATATATAGATTGGCGAAAAGCACGGCTATTACCATACAAATATTGCATCAACAATAATATAAAGGACGTTCACATCAAGATTCTACAGAATACTGTATATATTTTACTAATACATATCTTTCTAAATTTTTAGATGATGAAAACAAATGCATTTTTTGTAATAATGAGCCTGAAACTTGTATCCATCTATTTTCTCAATGCAATCATTTGATTACCCTTTGGACTAAATTGGAAAGATATATAATGTTTAAAATCAGAAACACCACTGAAGTTGATTGTAAGTCTGTTATTACATATTTTAATTGTCAAGAGAACAACATGAGTACATTGTAAACTTATTAATATTGTTTGGTAAATTCCATATTTATAATTGCAGAGTGTTGAAAATGCCCTCAGTTTACTCCGACTGTTTGGTGAATTTGAACAGTACATTAGAAGTATCAACCTTATAATCTCCCCCAAATGTGATAAAACTGCAGAACTCCTGTCAGAGAATTAATGTCAAAACAATCCCCCTCTCTTCCCTTTTATATTTATTTGTATTTACATAACTGCTGGTTAAGCTGAAGTTGTCAATATTGTGGTAAGAACATTCCCTTGTTTATTGTTTATTGTTTGTCTGTTAATTGTAAAATTTCTAATAAAGTTCGTTAAAAAAGGCTCGTCATGACAACCACAAACTGATCACGATGTTGACTGTGCTGACTAATTTTGTCCTGTAGAGGGCAGTACTATGGCCACTGACCGAATGGAAACACGAGAAGAAGAAGAAGCAACAGACAGAAACAAGCAGAAAAGATGGCGGACGTGGTGAACGTCGGGGTGAATCTAGACGCGTTCTCTCACGCCATTAGCGGCATCCAGGCGCTCCGCTCCAGTGTGAGCCGCGTGTTCGAGTCCCTGAAGGACGGGATGAAAAACCGGGAGACGCTGGAGGGCCGAGAGAAGCAGTTTATCGCCGAGTTCCAGGACAATCTGCAGGCAGTCAACAGAGACCTTAAGTGAGTGCGTCGGCAGACCAGAATCCATTCAAATTTACTCTGATTTTAAACACTAAACTCCATGTCTCATTCAAATATACTCAGATTTTAAACACTAAACTCCATGTCTCACCAGGGTCCATTTAAACTCAATGACCATATATACATGAGCACAATATTCCGGTGATATGAAACCCAAATGAGATAGCTGGGTTGTACCTGTAATAACGGAACATTCCGACATGTGTACACCTCACCCCGGTTACTACTGGGGCCTGCTCTGGTGCTCACGTGCACACAGACAGGTATAAAGTTGTTATTCCTTGGAAAAACATGGCACATAGCTCCAATTTTTGGAAGGATTCGGAGACAAAATTTTTCCTGTCCTGTACGAAAGAGATGGACATAACTTTGATAGAAAGAAACATTGAAATAGTGATTAATTTAAAGCTGCGGCGGATAAATTGTGTGGTGCTGGCTTTATTAGGACGACTGAACAGGTGAGTTGGAAAACTCCAAAAGCTCCTACAAAATAGGTATTAAAACTGAATCACAACAGCGGTTCTGACCCTTTTAAGTCAAGTATTCAGGAGGGTATTGCCGGTCATTGTCATGTAAACAGGTCTAGCCCGGATCTGATCATAACCAGGCTAAACTCGTTAACCAGAATATTTGTGTGCATCTAAATGTGTTCAATGTCTCACCAGTCTCCATTAAAATTTTCTTGGATTTTAAACAATAATCATAAAGTCAAATATTCCATCAGATTCCATTCAAATTCAATAAATTAGAAGCTTACACCTCAACCATTGCCCAACCGGGGCCCTGTCAAGTTTTTATAGGTCAGGTGACCTCAATTTTCTGTCTGTCTGTAATGCAGTGAGTTGGAGCGTCTCAGTGGACTCGTTGGACGTCCCTCAGAATCTCATCCTCTCCATAACAGCGGTTTGCTGAGTCTGGACCCTGTTCAGGACAAAACGCCGTTGTACTCTCAGCTACTTCAGGCCTACAAGTGGTCCAACAAGGTACCCTGACTGACTGGTCAAGCTGGGATGCAGGGCTTGGCCTTATGTCAATGGCCATAACTCTTAAGATCAGAGAGTGTGTCTGCCTCCCGTACCAAGACTGGAAGATAGTTTCACAGGAGAGGAGCTTGATAGCTGAAAGCTCTGCCTCCCCTTCTACTTTTGGAAATTCTTGGGATCACCATTAACCCTGCATCCTGGGAGCGTAAGGTTCTGGATGGGCGATAGGGTACTATGAGCTGTTCAAGATAAGATGGTGACTGACCATGAATAGCTTTGTAGGTGAGGACAAGGATTTTAAATTCTATTCTGAATTTAACTGGGAGCCAGTGCAGAGAAGCCAGTATGGGGGAAATATGGTCTCTGATATTAGTTCTAGTCAGTACACGCGCTGCTGCATTTTGGATTAACTGAAGAGGTTTTAAAATTTTGTTAGGGCAACCTGAAAATAAAGAATTACAGTCACCCAGCCTGGAAATAACAAATGCGCCAACTAGTTTTTCTGCATCTTGTTGAGACAGGATGTGCCGGATTTTAGCAATGTTACGGAGGTGAAAGAAGGCAGTCCTTGAAATCTGTTTAACATGTGAGTTACAAGACAGCTCCTGGTCAAAGATAACACCCAGGTCTCTGACAGTGGTGCTGGAGGCTAAGGCAATGTCACCCAGATTAACTATGTTGTTGGATAATGAGTCTCTAATGTGTTTAGGGCCCCGCACAATGACTTCAGTTTTGTCAGAGTTTAACATTAAAAAGTTATGAGACATCCAATTTTTAATGTCCTTAAAACATGTCTGTAGATTAGCTAACTGATGGGTTTCATCTGGCTTCATGGATAAGTATAGTGGTGTGTCATCTGCCTAACAGTGAAAATGTATGGAGTGCTTTCTAATAATCATCATGTTCTCTGTGGTTGCTGGGATAGTACCTTTTCAAGTTGGTTGTGTTTCCTGTCCTGCTTGGTACCAACAACCGGCTTAATGTGCCCCTCTTTGCTTTTCAAATATACATTACACACTGCAGATGGTGACCCAGATGTTGGTCAGTGGAATCGGTTAACTTGCTGGTGTGTCCAGCAGTGCAGGCGGAGTTCTTCATGAGGACTCGAGCTGCGTATTTTTCCCAGGAAAATGTGAGATGAAATTATGGGGATGTGACGGGTTCCGAGAAACGTGGGAAGCTTTAATGAGCAGTTCTCGTCCTGTCTTCTGTCTGCACTTGGCTTTATTCTTAAGTGAAATATTGGGCACACTCAAGAGAATAGAGACTGTTAGAAATGTATGGGCAGTTGGTGAAAAAGTAAATCACAGATTGGCAGGAAAATCCTGAAATTTGACAGTTTTCATAAATTTAAAAAATGTTCTGAAAAATCTTTTATGTTTTCCACAAGAAAGCACGTTTTCACAACTGCTCACTGTCATCAGGAGTCATCGCTTGCCGTGCGTTCTACCTGCATTCGTCACATCATAATCTAGTTTTCCAATGTTTTTGGGAGTTTGTTTGTTCAGGTATCAGGCCACGCCCCTCCACTACAGCTCAGTTTTGTCTGCCTACATATGGAACATGTAGTTTACCACACGTTGTTGTGACATGTGCTGAGGACAGATTACATATGTGTAAAATATTCTCTGAACATGTAACATTTGAATAATTCTGCTGGCGCTGTGTCTCAGAACCTGATCAGTTGATCGGACATCCTCCTGGTCTCAGGTTAATCAGGCGCCACTGAGTTCCTCCTGAAGCGACCTGATCAGTTACCTCGTTTCGGACCGCTGGCTCTGCCTTCCGCTTGTTGTCATGGACACCCACAGCCCAGCCCCCTCCTCATTTCTCTTTGTTGTTTTCTCGTTTCTCACTTGAACAGAAGCTGTTCTGGTTCACCATCTCGCACGTTGTCACAAAGGTCTAATTTGCTCCAAGGAGCGAGGAAACACAACAGCAGCCTTTCCACTGAGATGACTGTGGTCCTTTGGATGGAAGAGGGTCACTACTGAGGACCTTTTTGACAAGTGGTGGAGTTATATTAGTGTTGTCTCGTTTTCTGCCACTTATCCGGGTCCGGGTCGCGGGGGCAACAGCCTGAGCAGGGAGATCCAGACGCTCCTCTCCCCA
>KV751408.1:765428-777068 GCA_001698575.1 Mola mola
CCCAGGCCTGGCTCCAGGGCGGGGTCCCGGTATCCCTCCGGGCAGGGTACGCGAGTCCTTGTTCTTCACCATCATAGAAGTCTTCGAACCGCGCTTTGTCTGGCCCCTCACCAGTTATATTAGTATACTATATATTATATCAGTTAGTGACAGGAAGAGATAAACGGATCAAGAAGGCTAGCTCTGTCCTGGGATGCTCCCCTTGACATAGTGCAGGTGGTGGGCAAAGGGAGGATGATAGATAAGCTGTCATCCATGACAGACAACAGCTCCCACCCCATGCACGAAGCTCTGCCAGCACTGGAGAGCTTGTTTAGCGGTAGGCTGCTCCCTCCCAGGTGTAACAAGGAGAGGTACCACAGGTCCCTCCTGCTTACTAGTGTCAGACTGTCCAACTGGCACCGCTCACAGTAGACCACACGGAAAACACCAGAACAAAATGATTCACAATCAATAGATCAATACAGACAGATGCGAGGAGCAGATCAATAATATAAAGGTGTTCTGCAGTAAAACCGGTTCCCCTGGCTCTGAGTAGAACAGACCAGTGACCACCTCCATCACTTCAAAGACCACCACCACCCAGGAGGCTCTCCAGCTGGTAGATCAGGTGATCATAGATGATCCAGTTGCAATCAGCTGATCAACTGTAGCAGTTCGTTTGTGGTTTATTGTGTATTTGAAAGGAAAAGTTTAATAAAAAGTTTGCATGTGGACGGTGGGGACGTGTTCCGCAATATTTGAGTTATATTTAAGTCCCTCAACAGTTTGGTCCCAGGATCTTTACTACATTAGTAGTCTACATTACTGAACATTACTTTTGTATTTTAACTTTTATCTCTTTAATTTTTCTAATTTCGTTTTACCAGATGTGATTGTATTTATTTTCACACTAAGTGCTGTGTGCAACGTAGCTGACTGATACCATGTGCTTATAATTTCCAAGTTTGTCAAACAGTTTATCAAAGCCCAGTTAGATAATATGGAAATTGTGATTTTGGGCTATACAAATAAAATCTGATTTGATTTATAATGGAATGTCGATGTCAATTATTTTTATATGGGACAATTAAAAACAACCTAAGTTGACCAAGGTGCTGTACAGGCTCAATAAAAACATTGCAAAGCAATGCTATAAGCAGATATAGAAAAATAAATAAGGTAACAGCACAAATAGAGAAACAAAATGTGACTTGTCTAGCTCAAACTGAATCGAAGGCCACAGAAAAAAGGTGGGTTTTTAGTGTATTCTGAAGATGTAAAAGATCGAATAAGATAGGGCCAGCCCATTTAAAATCTTAAAAAGAAGCAATAAAAGAAGCCAATGGAGGAAGGCCAGGACATGTGTTGTGTGATCACACTTTTTAACCCCTCATAGAGGTCAAACTGTAGCATTTTGTACTAGCTGGACCCAATGAAAGGTTGACTGCTCTAAACTCACATATAGAGACTTGCAATAATTAAATCAAGACATGATAAAAACGACAAACAAAATCTTTGGTGGAGAGGAAGGGTTTTAGCTTGGCCAACAGTCATAATTGGAAAAAGCCAGGATTTACTACTGAACTTATTAGGGTTTCCGGTTTAAAGGAGCTGGCTAAGATCACAGGAATTAACAAGTGAGGCTAAAGTGTCTGAACAGAATTTTCAATATGATCAGGTTGTCTAAAATAAAAAGATTTCAGTCTTTTTTTAAACCCATTCAGGATTTAATATCATTTAAGCAGTATAGCAACGTCTGAAAGGAGTCCTTACCAGTTGCTTTAATTGATAGGTACACCTGAGTGTCAACAGCAAAGAAATAGGAGATATTATGTTAATATAACTTTCGGGATGCCAGATTTTTTTGTCTGTTCTGTCAATGTTTTGTTTGGTGCATTTCTGTGTCTTATGTGTTTATCCTGCTTTCCTGCTCATACTGTCACAGCGATAACTTGATATGTTTTACTCACTGAGCATTTGTTTCCCTATGGGGACAATAAACCGACCTACCCACAGTTACTGTTTTTTTTTTTTTTTTTATCACTGACACAGGTATATGTAGCTGTAGTTGCAGTAATGTGTGTATTTCTGTGTCCTTTGGCTGTAGTGGCAGTGACATGTGAATTTCTGTGTAAAGTTGCAGTACCATGCCGGTTTGGCCTCCAGTTTGTTGAATCAACAGTCACTGAAACGGTCAGCCAATCAGATGGGAGCTTCTGCCAAGAGACGACCCAAAGTCCAACCAAGCACTCTTGTACTACCTCCTCAGTGAGTACTGCAGTAGTACACACACAAATACAAATCATATATACTACAGTACAGTTTGAAGTTTTTCTTTGAACTTTGTATCTGAAAGGCAAGTGTGTGTAGATGTATTGATGTCTGATTATTTAGCAATAAGTACACAAATTTGTTTGCATTTTGTAAACGTCGGCAAAACTTCAGAAAACAGTGCCCCCAGCTGTCTGGTTGTACCACTAGCTACAGAAAGTAGAGAGAGATAGTAAAAATAGATTGTACAAACATTTCTTATATACAGTATCGTTATAATCATTGTTTGTTTTTGTTCAGTTGTTCTGCTGTTCAGATGCTCTTTTGTTGTTTTTTTTATGTATATATAGCATGTATTGAAAAAAGAAAATCCCCTGTAGCCCTCTGTGGGCAGTCTTGTGTCTCCTTCAAGCTCAGGTCCTCTACCAGAGGCCTGGAATCCTGAGGGTCCTGCAGAGTGTCTTAGCTGCTCCTAGGATTGTGCTCTTCTGGACAGAGTTCTCAGATGTTGTTCCTAGGATGTGTTGGAGCCACTCTCCCAGCTTGGGGGTTACAGCCCCGAGTGCTCCTATTACCTCTGATGCCTTTACACCCCACATACTCTCCAGCTCCTCTTTCAGCCTTTGGTATTTCTCGAGCTTCTCATGTTCCTTCTTCCTGATGTTTCTCATTTAAGATTACAACATCTACAATTACTACCTTCTTCTCCTGTTTGTTGACCACCACGATATCCGATTGATCAGCCACCACCATCTTATCTGCCTGGACCTGGAAGTCCCACAGGATTTTAGCTTGGTTGTTCTCAATCACCTTTGGAGGTGCTGTCCACTTTGATCCTGGATCCTTTGTATGCCGTACCTGCCAGCATCTTGGAGCCTGCTGTTATGTGCTGCACTGTCTCAGGCGCATCTTTGCACAGTCTGCATATTAGGTCCTGTCTGGTGTGGTGGACCCTGGGCTCTATCAATCTTGTGTTCAAGGTCTGTTCTTGTGCTGCCATGATCAGTGCCTCTGTGCTGTCCCTGGGATCAGCCTTTTACAGCCACTGGTATGATTTCTCGATATCGGCCACTGTCAACCGTACATCCCGTGCTGGGGCTTGTCCCTCCATGATGGTCTCTGTTCTTCTTTCTCCTCACTGGGTTTTTGCTGCCTGTCATCATTCGGGGCCATCTTCCTGATGTATTTCTGGATCTTTGTTGTGTCATCTTGGATAGAGCTCTGACGCTTACTAATCCTCGGACTCCCCCTTTCCGTTGAGTGTACAGCCTCAGGGTGCTGGACTTGGAGTCGGACCCTCCATACATGGTGAAGAGCTTCCTTGTCTTAATATCTGTGGCCTCTATTTCCTCCTTTGGCCAGGTTGTTATACCAGCAGGGTATCTGATGATGGGCAGGGCATAGGTGTTGATGGCTTGGATCTTGTTCTGACCATTCAGCTGACTTCTCAGGACCTGCCTTACTCTACGAAGGTATTTGGCTATGGCTGAATTCCTTGAGACCTCTTAATGATTTCCATTTTCCTGTGGGATCCCAAGGTATTTGTAGCTGTCCTGAACATCAGCTATGTTGCATTATGGTAATTCAACCCTTTCAGTTGTGATCATCTTGCCTCTCTTTGATATTATCCAGCTATACTTGTCTAGCCCGAATGACATTCAGATGTCATTGCTGGTAGATCCTGTTGATGTGGATCATTGAGTCAATATCTTGCTCACTCTTCGCATAAAGCTCGATGTCATCCATTTAGAGGAGGTGGTTGATTGCTGTTCCATTTCTGAACCGATATCTGCATTCACATCCTCTAGCAGATCTTCAGAGGGTCCTCTGCTGCTAGGCTTTGGCAACCGGGGGTTCCAGGTATCCATTTTAGCCATTATCTTCCTTCTCAGGTCAGCTGCCCTTGTGCTAATGTCTTCAGGGCTTTTTATTGGGGCTTGAAACCCAGTGTGCTCAGTCTCGCGATATGGTAGTCTTGGTGTTTCTTCTGAAGGCAACTGGACTTCTTGTAGTTTCTTGAAGACGTTTCGCCTCTCATCCGAGAGGCTTCTTCAGTTCTATATTTCTGGTAGGGAGTCCCCAGTATTTAACCTTGTGGAGGATCCTTCTTACTCAGGGTGTACAAAGGGTACAAAGCCCCGCTCCCAATCTGTGTGGCCCAGATCCACCCACCATCAGTTGGGTTGTCACTCCCCCCGGTCATCCTGTGAGTTGCTGGTTTCAAATGAGCCAAGGTGTGAACTGTGGTTAAGTTTCCTGGATAGGCATTTCAAAAGTGCATTGTATGTGGTAGACAGCTGATGTCTGAGGCCACCTCCTCTGTTCAGTGTTTGCTGTTCCAGCTTGACATAGATGGTCTCCTTTACTCCTCTCTCAAACCATCTATCCTCCCTGTCCCAACACATGCACATTTCATCCTCAAAGGAGTGTCCCTTCTCCTTTAAGTGTAGGTGGACTGCTGAGTCCTGGCCGGAGGAGCTGGCTCTCCGGTGTTGAGCCATGTGTTTGTGGAGAGGTTGTTTAGTCTCCCCGATATAAAAGTATGTGCACTCGTCACTGCACTGGACTGCATAAACAACATTGTTAAGTTTGTGTCTGGGAGTTTTGTCCTTAGGGTGAACCAGTTTCTGCGTATGTCAAATCCACTAAGTGCTCCAGGAACAGCACCCGCACAACACAGGAAGAGGAGAGGAACAAACGTCACAACGTTTTCATTCTGTATGTGGCAGGGGTGTCAGAGAATTTCAGAAGAATTTTCTCTAAGCATGACATCCCAGTTCACTTCAGACCATGCAACACTCCGACAGAAACGGTTTCACCCTAAAGACAAAACTCTACACCACTGACGCACTCCAGCAACACCATCATTAGGTTTGCAGACGACTCGACGGTGGTGGGACTGATCACAGGGGGAGACGAGTCTGCCGACGGGGATGAGGTCCCAAAACCGCCTGAGTGGTGCTCAGCAAACAACTCGTCTCTGAACACCACAAAGACCAAACAAATCATCCTGCACTTCAGGAAACACAAGGCAGATCTATCCCCCATCTTCATACATGGTGATTGCGTGGAGGGTCCAAACCTTCACCTTCCTGGGCACCGTGATCTCTGCTAACCTTTCCTGGTCTGCAAACACATCAACTGTCATCAAGAAGGCACAGCAGTGTCTGCACTTCCTGAGAATGCTCAGGAAAAATAACATCTGTGAGAAGCTGCTGGTGACCTACCGCTCTACCATGGAGAGCATCCTGACCTCCTGCATCACAGTGTGGTTCTTCCACCGCACCGAGGCAGATAGGGAGAGACTCCAGAGATGGTCAAGACAGCATAGAAGATCATCGGCTGCCCCCTCCCCTCCCTTAATGACTTATACTCATCACGCTGCCTCACCAGAGCTGAGACAACCACAAGAGACAGCACCCATCCTGCACACCACCTGTGCCACCTGTCCTGGCACTACAGGTCCATCAGAACCAGGACAAACAGACCCCACCCCACCCCGCCCACACACACACACACACACACACACACACACACACACACACACACACACACACACACACCCCAACACAAGGACAATGTGCAATATTGACGGAAACTGACCGTATTTACTTTTATATTTTTATATTTTCACTGTAGTTTGTTTGTCATACTTGGTTGCAGCTATAATTTTGTTGTACATTTGTACAATGACAATAAAAAGGATTCTGATTCTGAAGTGAACTACAGTGTACGTTACTGTAAAACCTCTCAAAAGAGTACTATGATGTGTCTTCTGTGTACAGGTATGTGGATGATGTCATATCTCGGATCGGCAGGATGTTTCCTGATATGACTATCGAACTGTTCAGACCAAATGGGACGTCTGCTGTACTGCTGGTAATAACACAGACTTACAACACGGTACAGGTAACAGATGTGTTCAGACCAGGTGATGGATGTGTATCTATCCCTTGTCTTTTTCTCAGGTAACCCTGGGGAAGGTGTTGAAGGCAATTGTTGTGATGCGTTCACTGTTAGTCGACAGAACGGTTGTTCGAGGGTTCAACGAAAACGTTTACAATGAGGATGGAAAGGTAAGCAGTCATTTATGTGACAGGTAATGTCTGATCCCTCCCTGTCAGTCTCCATGGTAACTTCTGTGTTTGTCCTCCTCAGCTGGACATCTGGACCAAGTCTCAGTACCAGGTGTTTCAGAAGGTATGACTCTCCTTAGCTCCTGATTGGTCTTCTGTTGCCACTGTTTATTCTAATGTTGAATTAAATGTCTGATGATGATGATGTAGCTACTGAGGTATCATGAACTAATATGTGAGCAAACACACTGTGCTCTTACTGACTTAAATGAAAAAGCAGCTATATTGTTTAAAATCAGAGTTGTGTGTGAAGGCGCTGCACCAACAACCTCCTGAAGTACAATTACATCATTGTGAGATGCCATGTATTGTGTGACTTTTGCTAAATGGCTAACTTTTGGTAAAGCCCTGCCTCCCATCTCAATTGTGTCACATTGATTAACACTGATCATTGTGATAAAATCTTTTTTTCATCAGTTGTTTACGATGGTGAACATTTAATGCATTAACAGTGTGTGTTAACACTGCTGACTTTGGTACGGGAGACGGGTTCAAATTCTTGCCCCAGGAGGCGTGGCAAGAATTTAGTCGGGCCAGAACATCGAAATGATGGACAAACAGGAGAAAAAGGTATAAGTCACAGATGTATCAATCCCAAGTGAGAAACATCAGGAAGAAGGAGCATGAGAAGCTGGAAAGGGTGGAGAGTAAAGGCCAGTGGTGATCAGACCACTCAGGGCTGTAACCCCCCAGACCGGGATTGTGGCTTTAGTGGATCCCAGGAACAACATCTGAGATCTGTCCAAAAGAGCCCAATCCTAGGAACAGCTAAGATACTGCACAGAATTCTCAGGCTCCCAGGCCTCTGGTAGAGGACCCGATCTTGAAGGAGACACAAGAACGCCCACAGAGGACGAGTGGGGAATTTATTTTTTTTATTTTTCTGAAATACATTGTTAGAAAGTTAGCTTCCAAGGTCATATATATGCAGTTACCTCATTTCAGGGTTAAAAACTTCTTTCAGTTTTCACAAAAGCTGCTTTATGGAATACTCACAGATTTGATGTTAATGTTTTTAGGTGAAGGGCGATAATGAAAACGAGTGTGTCAATCTTAACCACACCCATTTTCTAGTGTGCTATCCACTGATTGGTTATGTTGTTGTTAGGTAACAGACCACGCCACCACAGCCCTACTGCACTACCAGCTGCCCCAGATGCCCGACGTTGTGGTTCGTTCTTTCATGGTGAGACACATCAATACCTTATGGATCACCTTGACCTGTCTCCCCTGTACTGAACTCGTCTGTCTCTCTGCCTGTAGACCTGGTTGCGGAGTTACATTAAACTCTTCCAGTCTTCCTGTCAGCGTTGCGGTCGTTTCCTGCAGGACGGCCTTCCTCCAACGTGGAGGGACTTCAGGACCCTGGAGGCGTTTCACGACACGTGTCGCATGTGACAGATAACTTCCTGTTTACCGGTTTGTGTATTGTATTATCAGAAATTTGAATAAAGTTTAATTTTTACAGTTTTGTGTTTTTCATAATTAATACTTAATTCAAAGAACGGTGATCCTGTATTCATATTTGATGACTGATTGAGTGAAGGGTGTCCTTGTCTGATACAGAGCCTGCAGATCTTCAATTATTGTTATTGGTTTGTCTGATCAATCAGCACAGACAGACATTTTTTCTGACCAATCAACTTCTGAAATACCCATGAGCCTCAGCTGCCGCTTCTCTAAAATTTTGCTAAATCATAAAGGTAGAACTTATGAAGCTCTGTGATTGGTTCCTTGTTGGAGAAATGCATGCTGAGTGTCTTCAGTTTTCCTTAATTGAAGGAGCTGATATTTTCTGTCCATTAAAGACTTTATCAGCCAATACTCAGAACTGATCACACCCATCCATCCATCCATCCATCCATCACCTTTTTCATCTGGCATTAGGTCGTGGTGGCCACGGGGTATTCCAGATGTCCTTCTCCTCAGTGACACTATCCAGTTTCTCCTGGGGGATGCCGAGGCGTCCCCGGGCCCAGTCACACAGGCCTGGAGGCTTCCAAAGAGATGTCCAGGAGGCATCATAACCACATGCCCAAACCACCTCAGTTGGCTCCTTTAGTCATAGAGGAGAAGCAGCTCTACTCGAGCTCCTCATCCACTTCTCTGAGAATGAGCCCTGCTCCTCTCTTGAGGAAACTCATTTTGGCTCCTTGTATCCGTGACCTAATTCTTTCAGTAATTTCCAAAACTCCTGATCTAGATTAAGGGTTGGAGAGTTGCAAATTGAAAGATTTGGTTTCTGGTTTTGGTCCTTCTTCACCACGATGATGCAGTACAATGCCTGCGCTACATCTGACGCTGTCCACCCTTTTCCGGCATAGAATCACAAGGCATGTCACATAATCTGTGAAAGAGCAGAGAAGCAGCTCTGAGGTTTCCAACCTGGAATCTCCTTTCCCCGGCTGTGCTTTGAGCTCCTGGCCATGAAGATCGCAAAGGATCAGGGACAGGGAACAAATTTGGCAGACTCCAGCACCCACTGAAAATGTGTCTGACTTTGTGCAAAGAAAGTGGCACAGTGTCATGAACAGTTCCTGGTAATACTGGAACGGAATGGCTCGCACTAACGATCCTGGGACCCCAGTGTCCCCCACGGGAATCCCTGAGCGACAGCTGTCAATGTCGACACATCTTAATTTTAATCTCAATATTTGCTCCACATTGAAATGTTTATAAATAAAACAGTAAGTTATTATCAGACTGTCGGTGATGATGATGAGGTCGGTATCCTGCAGCTCAGAGACCCTCCGGCAATAATCATTAACCTTCATCAATTATTGATCCACAGCTGCGGGAAACGTCTATCAGTGTGGAAATTATCATACAAATGAAATGTCACATTTATTATTACTGTTGTGATTAATGCAGCCTGATGGACTTTAACCCCTGACCAGACCTGCTCCTAACTTTTTGGAAAGCTGAGTTTCCTTAGAGATGACCTTTAATCAAATTAATGTTTCCGATCCATGTTCTTCAACGAAATCCGATTATGTCCCATCGAGGAAGAAAACGTGATGAGAAACGCGGTTTGAAACCAAGGAATCATCGACAAATCAGTGGATACCTGCATCAACTGCTCACCTTGTTTGTTTTAGACACATCTGTCAATTGAGACTTATTCTGAAGAAACCCCACATGTGCCGCAGCAGAAGCCATATCACACAGTTTGAAGTAGACGACGTGGAAAATAATGTTGAAATACAGTTTAAGAAAAGATTCTCAGACACATCCACACCTGGACTGAATTTTCCCTTAAATGTAGTTTTGAATCTGAAAACAGAAACAACTGATCTGAGCAACACGTTGACTTCAGTGTGTCTTTGTCCTGCAAAAATTAAACTGAGAAAACTGATATTAATGAACATGAGTGTGAATGAAAGTAAATCAGAGACTCTGACAGAAGAAGCTGCATTTCTTCAGAGGTAAAGCGTTCTCTGACAAGTTCTGTAGGAGAACACGACCACAGTGAGTCCATGCCTCTGATTCTAGTTCTGTACTTTTCTTATTGCGAAGGTTCTTATCTTCATACTTCCTGTTGCATTGGTCACGTGTGTTTCTGGTGTGTTTTTCAGTGGTTCTGTGGTTTGGACCCACCGCCTCTTAGCCTCCTCTTTGATCTGTTTGTCTCTGAGCTGCAGCGGTTCTGGTCCAGGTCCGGGTCCGGGTCTGGTGTCGAGATCACACAAGACACACAAGATCAGTGTGAAGTCTGTGATATTTAATGAAATTTGAGCAATTCGCTGACATATCATCTCTGAGGAGAAGAGTTCACTCTGTGCCTCTGGTGACATTTACTGATATTTGATGAAGTCTTTAGAACTGATCCTGGACCTGGACCTGGACCTGGACCTGGACCTGACTGATTTCAGAAGTTTCTCTAAAGCACATTCATGCATGAACTGAAGTTTGAAGTTACTGTCAGATATCTTTAGAGTATTTCTGTACAAACTCAGCTGCTCTAATGTAGTACACATGCTGTATTTATACACCTGGGACGCACTGCTTCATCCTGACATTGAGTGTTGAACGTTGACCCTGTTGCTTACTCTTAAACAGTCGTTTCTGCTGTACACTTCTGTCGTACATCCTGGTTCTTCTGGCACAATGCATTTGGGGTACTCTGTTCTGAACCTCAGCTGGCGTTCTCCTGACGGGAACCCAGAGTCTACTTTGGGCGTTCCCCTCACGGAAACACCAGCTGTAGATGTGAAACAGAACGTTGTGAGAACAGTCCTGGAGCTCTGGAAGAGCAGCTGAAGAGATCTGGATGTTTGGCTTTGTCTTGTTTTTGTTCCAGTGTTACGGATGTTCTTTTAAATGTGTGAAACGTTCCTCGAGTTGTTGCGCTTCCTAGTGTTTCAGAGGTTCATTCACTGCGCATTTATTAGTTCCATGCTCATCAAAGTTTCTTCCTTAAGTTGTAACTTGACATTTTCATGTTGTGCTGGAATGTCAGAGCCACCGGTTTTCAGTGGGCGGCAGACTTGTGTGAGGTCACGTGATCCCTGATTTACCCAATCAACAAACTGAAACATCATGAACCTTATTCAAAACATTTTGCCAGCTGTAACACGAGCGTGTGGGAGCAAAAGGATTGCCTCCTTCCAGAGATTGAAGGTCTGCAGAACCTCTGAAGTGCCCAGACTGGGAGAAAAAACTGAACTGACAATGTTCCGTCTTGATATCTGGAACATTTATTTCTGGCTCAGTGGGCTTTTAGTGTCTTTGTGATGTTTGGGTTCCACCTCATCAGCGACTCTCACACTGTTCTGCACATTTCATCAGTTGTAGCCACCGTTCTTCCTCCTCTTCTTGCTCATGAGAACCTTCAGAGTTTCTGTCAGTTGAACCAAAATCGTTTGGTTCCACTGACAGAAATGGGTCGAAGGAAAGAGGAATAAGTCAGAATCTCATGGAGAACAAAGTTCTTTGAATCTGCTCTGAAAGTAGATATGAAATGAAGTCAAACAGAATGAACGCGTTTAATGAGAAAAGCGCCGCCTACTGGGAGACTGGCGTCATCACAGCCGCTGATAACAGCTCCAGCTCTATGTGCGTGTGCGTGTGTCAGCGGCAGGGCGGGGCTGCAGCTGAGCATGCTCAGTGCACATACACTCGCACAATCTCAGCATCTCACTGTTGACAAAGGGTCGTCCGGGGAGACGCGCTGCGCGTGACCGCATCCTCCGCCTTTGTGCGGCGGCAGACCGACAGACCGGATTGCCGCGTCGGTGAGGATGCGCGCGCC
>KV751408.1:792999-819887 GCA_001698575.1 Mola mola
GTTCACCTCAACAATAAACTGGACTGGTCAGACAACACAGATGTCCTGTACAAGAAGGGCCAAAGTCGTCTTCATCTGCTGAGGAGGCTGAGGTCTTTTGGAGTGTGCAGGACACTGTTAAGAACTTTTTATGACACAGTGGTGGCATCTGCCATCTTCTATGCAGTGGTCTGTTGGGGAGGAGGATGCACAGAGAGGGACAGGAACAGACTCAATAAACTGGTAAAGAGGGCTAGCTCTGTCGTGGGCTGCCCTCTGGACTCCGTAGAGGATGTGGGTGAGAGGAGGATGTTGGCCAAGCTGACATCAATCATGCACAACACCTCTCACCCCCTGCATGAGACTGTGGGGGCCTTAAGCAGCTCCTTCAGCCATAGACTGTTACACACACAGTGCAGGAAGGAACGCTATCGCAGGTCCTTCATCCCAACCGCAATAAGACTCTTTAATTTAACATAATATTTGTCATGTGCAATCCACACTCATGTCTATTATTCATACTCATATCATGTGCAATTTATTTATCCAGTGCAATAACCATCCATGGTATATCTATATTTATACCTGTATATATGGAGGATGTATATAGTGTATTATTATATATACAGTGTATTTATGTCATGTCTTCTATATTTTATATCTATTTTCTTTGTACTCTTTTTCATATCTGTCTTACTGTGGAGCTGCTGTGACAGTTAAATTTCCCCGATGCGGGATTAATAAAGTTTATCTTATCTTATTTTATGTTAACAATCGTTGACTCACAGCAGGGTTCAAGTTGAAGTTAACGATCGTTGACTCACAGCAGGTTCAAGATTAGGTTAACAATCGTTGGCTCACAGAAGGGTTTGAGTTTATGTTGACAATCAGTGAGACAGTTTTTTTTTTTTTTTTTTTTTTTTCCCGGTTTTTTTTTTTTAGCAGCATTTCCAAGATGGCCGCCGTGCCCAGCAACACATTGAGAGTTCCTGGAAACAACTGGAATCTGTGAGTGTCCTCTCACTTTTGCTGATTTGTTGTGTATCAAGTCATGTCACACCATCCCCCAAGCATTTGACCCCACCCATAAACACCTCTGTGTCAAAATGAGCTAAAACAGCTCTGTATATTTTAATGTGCTGACTCATGATTAATCTGATTTTTTTGTTGTTTACTTCTTGCTGCTCAGAGTAAACGTCGGTTTGAGCGTGACTGTAAGGAGGCTGAGCGAGCGCAACATGTCTCCGACAGAATCGAACTGGACAACAAGACCGATGGAGAGAAGGTAGATTAACTCTCATAAAAGCACTCTGTAGTTCTTCTGAGAACGTTCAAAAGAAACAAACAAATAACTGATCGAAGAACTGTTCTGTGAAGAGTTCCACAGATCCAGGATCTGTTTCTGGTATCTGGTCGCTCTAACAGTCACACAAAGCTGCTCATTAACTTGATAAATTGACCCAGGATTTCAAATCAAATCAAATCAAATCAAATCAAATTTTACTTGTATAGCCCAAAATCACAATTTACACATTATCTCACTGGGCTTTGACAAACTGTACAGATGTGACATCCTCTGCCCTTAGACCCTTGAACTGGGTGAGGAAAAACTCTAAACAGGGAAAATAAGAAACCTAAGGAAGAACCACAGAGGAGGGATCCTTCTTCCTAGGATGGACAGACGTGCAATAGATTTCAATTGTACAGAACACAATAACATGATAATAACAGTTCATTTAGAATGCATAAAACATCCATGAGTCCCAGAGTCTGTGGATTCTATGAGTCCGGATGTATGGAAAGTCTAGTGATCCAGACGCAGGTGGACTCTGTTGGTCCAGGAGTCATTGTACTCCATGTAGCAAGATCTGGGTGTTGCTGAGTCCAAGAGTATGTAGAATCTGTAAATCCAGGGATATGTGAAGTGTAGTGGTCCAGAAGCAGGTGTAGTCTATTGATCCAGAAGCCATTGTGATCTGTGGGTCCCGATTTGCACTTGGAAATCCAGCCTAGGATCCAAGTCACAGGATCCAAGTCACAGGATCTCCTTTCCTAATGTGGCCAGGAGGCATCAGGCAGGACCACAGCAGCACCTCCCACCGCGACCTAGAAAAACCTGCAGGATGGTAAAGCACAACGACTCCGGGGAAGAAGTAAAGTTAGTGTAAGGATATGGACATTTACAGGAGCAGAGAAGGAGTCGGAGTCAGAGGGGGGAGAGAAGAAAGCTCAGTGAATCATGGAGTGTTCCCCCAGCAACCTAAGCCTATAGCAGCATAACTAAGGGCTAGATAGACCAGCATTAACTATAAGCTTTATCAAAAAGGAAGGTTTTAAGCCTACTCTTAAAATCAGAGAGTGTGTCTGCCTCCCGTACCAAGACTGGAAGATAGTTCCACAGGAGAGGAGCTTGATAGCTGAAAGCTCTGCCTCCCATTCTACTTTTGGAAATTCTTGGGATCACCAATAACCCTGCATCCTGGGAGCGTAAGGTTCTGGATGGGCGATAGGGTACTATGAGCTGTTCAAGATAAGATGGTGACTGACCATGAATAGCTTTGTAGGTGAGAACAAGGATTTTAAATTCTATTCTAAATTTAGCGGGGAGCCAGTGCAGAGAAGCCAGTATGGGGGAAATATGGTCTCTGATATTAGTTCTAGTCAGTACACGCGCTGCTGCATTTTGGATTAACTGAAGAGTTTTTAAAATTTTGTTAGGGCAACCTGAAAATAAAGAATTACAGTAGTCCAGCCTGGAAGTAACAAACGCATGAACTAGTTTTTCTGCATCTTGTTGAGACAGGATGTGCCGGATTTTAGCAATGTTACGGAGGTGAAAGAAGGCGGTCCTTGAAATCTGTTTAACATGTGATTTAAAAGACAGCTCCTGGTCAAAGATAACACCCAGGTTTCTGACAGTGGTGCTGGAGGCCAAGGCAATGCCATCCAGATTAACTATGTTGCTGGATAATGAGTCTCTAATGTGTTTGGGGCCCAGCACAATGACTTCAGTTTTGTCAGAGTTTAACATTAAAAAGTTATGAAACATCCAGTTTTTAATGTCCTTAAGACATGACTGTAGATTAGCTAACTGATGGGTTTCATCTGGCTTCATTGATAAGTATAGTTGTGTGTCATCTGCATAACAGTGAAAATGTATGGAGTGCTTTCTAATAATTTTACCTACAGGAAGCATATATAGAGTAAATAGTAATGGTCCAAGCACAGAACCTTGTGGGACTCCATGACTAACCTTGTAATATCATGATGATTCATCATTAACATGAACAAAATTATATCTATCAGATAGCTAAACCATCTTAAAAGAGATCCTTTAATGCCATTTGGTGTTCCGTCCTCTGTAGTAAGATGTGATGATCGATAGTGTCAAAAGCTGCGCTAAGATCTAATAACACTAGTATAGAGATAAGTCCCTCATCAGATGCGGTGAAGAGGTCATTTGTAACTTTTACCAATGCCATTTCTGTGCTGTGATGCTTTCTAAAACCTGACTGAAACTCTTCAAATAGACTATTATACTGAAGAAAGCCACATAGTTGTTTCGCTACTGCTTTCTCTAGAATCTTTGAAAGAAAGGGGAGGTTGGATATTGGTCTATAGTTGGCTAAAACTTCTGGGTCTAGGGTAGGTTTTTTTAGGAGCGGTTTAATTACAGCTACTTTAAATGACTGGGGCACATAACCTGTTACAAGGGATAGATTGATAATGTTTAGTAGTGGATTTCTAATTAAGGGTAAAACCTCTTTGAGCAACCTAGTAGGTATGGGGTCTAGTATACAGGTTGATGATTTAGATGAAGATAATGTTGTCGTTAGTTCCTTAAGGTCAATTGGATGGAAGCTTTCCAAACACACATCAGGACTAATAACAGCCTCTATAATTCCTGTTGCTGAACTGGAATCTGTGGAGTGTAGGATATTTTCTCTGATAAGTCTAATTTTATTATTGAAGAAGTTCATAAAATCATTACAGGTGAGGGCTCTAGGAATGCATGGTTCAATAGAATGATGGCTCTCAGTCAGCCTGGCTACAGTGCTGAAAAGGATCCTGGGCTTATTCTTGTTTTCTTCTATCAACGCTGAATAGTAGTCTTTTCTTGCTCGGCGAAGGGCCTTCCTGTATACTTTAAGGCTATCCTGCCAGGCCATGTGTGGCTCTTCCAGTTTAGTGGAACGCCATTTCTTTTCAAGTTTATGAGTTTTCTGTTTTAACTTGCGAGTGTTAAGATTATACCACGGAGCTAGTCTCTTTACTGGTTTTGTTTTCTTTTTAACTGGGGCAATGGAATCGAGTGAAGCACGTAGAGAGCCGGCAGTGAAATCGGCAAGGTGATCAAGCTGGGAGGGGCTAAATTTAAGATATGACTCCTCTGTTATTTTGGGATATGGCACTGAAATTAATGCAGAGGGAATAATTTCTTTAAAATTTTCAACAGTGTCCTCAGATATGCATCTGCTATAATAACTAGTGACTCTTGGTTTATAGTTGATGAGCAGAAATTCAAATGTTAGAAGATAATGATCTGATAAAAGCAGATTTTGCACAGAGACATTTAAATGCTCAATTTCAATGCCATATGTCAGAAGAAGATCAAGGGTGTGATTAAAAGTGTGTGTTGATTCTTGTACACACTGACAGAAGCCGAATTAATCTAATAGTGAGAGAAATGCCGTACCAAGGCTGTCGTTTTCAACTGCTACATGAATATTAAAGTCACCTACAACAATAACTTTATCTGTTTTGAGGACCAGAGCTGAGAGAAACTGAAAATTCTGATAAAATTTCGGTGTAGGGTCCAGGTGCTCGATACATATAACAAACATAGTTTGAGTTTTCATAAGAATGAGATTTTCAAATGAACAAAATTTTTGTTTGGGCTTAGGGTTTATTAATAAGGCAGAATTGAAAATGGCTGCAACTCCACCACCTCTGCCAGTGTCTCTGGGAATGTGTGTGTTAATGTGACTGGGAGGAGTGGATTCATTAAGACTTACATATTCGTCTTGGCACAGCCAAGTTTCAGTAGGGCACAATAAATCAATATTATTATCTGATATAAGCTCATTTATTAATACACCTTTAGATGATAGGGATCTGATATTCAAGAGTCCACATTTAAGTCTCTTTACTTTGTAAACTGCCTCATTAGTGGTGTTGATTTTTATTACGTTCCTATGTGAACCCTTGTTATTTGATTTAGTGAATTTAGTGAATTTATGTGGACGGGGGACAGACACGGTCTCTATGGGGTTGTAGGTGGATGACTCTAAAGGTAGTGCGGAGAAGCGTGTAAGACTGCAACTCTGCTTCCTGGCCTCAACTCTGAATTGTCAGTTTGTCTGACTAATAAATCTGGCAATATTTCTAGAAATGAGAAAAGCTCCTTCCCAAGTAGGATGGATGCCGTCTCTCCTAATTAGACCAGGTCTTCCCCAGAAAGTTTGCCAATTATCAATGAAACCCACGTCGTTTGCTGGACACCACCTCGACAGCCAGCGGTTGAATGACGCCATGCGACTAAACATGTCGTCACTGGTCAGATTAGGCAGGGGACCAGAGAAAACTACTGATTGAAGATCAAATCTAACTAAGTCAAGTCCCAAACGGCGAGTCAAACCACACTTTCAGATCAAGCTGAAGACTTCAGACCTTCTATCAGTCAGGATGAAGCTGCGGTAGAGAGGCACTGAATCTCTTTAAATGAAGCGGACAGCAGGGGGCTCTCCTTTTCAGCACACTCGTTACATCCACCGGATGATGTAATTCTCCAGGGGCCTGATTGGTCAGCAGCCGTTCCGTTTAAACATTTTGATTTCTTTTCTGGAACATCAGACACCTCAGAGCAGGTTTGCTTTACAGCATCAGTTACCTTGGGGATGTACAAGGTAAGAAGTGAATCTGAGTTGACCTGAAGGAACCTCAAGGCTGCGACTGCACATCCACACCGAGGTTGACTGAGGAACACAGTAGAGAGCAGCGTCATCATGCGTGTTAACGTCAAACACCAGAGACAAGCATTCTGAGAATTAACACTAAGCAGTTTCCTGGCTTAATAAGAAGTGAAACTGAGCATAAATCTTCACTGTTGCTGGCATAATATCTTGCACGTGCTCATTACAGAAAACAACAATGTGCACACCATGACCTCTGTTTTATTTTTTAAAAAGTATCCATTTGTGTGGACGAGAGGCCAAAATGTGCAGGGAAATGTCCATTTTAAAAAGTATCAATGTTGGTGGGGACACGTTTTAATCACTTCCAGTTTCTGAGCACTCAACTGCTGCATGACCACACTGACAGTGGCAATGCTTCAGGTGGCAGTAATTCCTCTTCAGCAGTGATCACGTGAAAATTGTCTTTCATTTTTGGCCTTTTTTTTGCTTGTAAATTCCAAACAACAACATTCATGAAGGGAATCAACAATCAAAGTTATTGGAAGAAATATTGAACAACTTCCGCTTTTTTTGGGGGTAATTTTTAGAGATTAAGAGCTTTAAAGAAGGCAGATAGTACAGAAGAAGCAAACTTCAAGGAAAAGAATTTCTCTTCCCATTTTGAAGATACAAACTTCTATAAGTGTGCATCTATACCCAGCAAGGCACAAAGGTTCAATGTAGGTGTATTTATTGTTCTCTTTGGTCCATAGTTCCCCTGGCCTTAACTCACCCATAAGATTCCAGTTGCACTTGTATTGACACAAAGACTCAGCCCAAAAATCACAAACCGTAATCATTGTGACACAATATCAAAGGGCCTGTAGTTTATAGGTTTTAGTACTTCTCCAGAGCGCACACTGCCATTTATGATCCCTTGGTACAATTTAAAGAAAATAGAACTGTATACATTAACCTTCGGGAACCTACCTACCACTGCCGACAAGGAGAGAAGACAGAAATCAGTGGGTTCATACAAATTCCACGCTTGTTGGGGCTATGAATATAATCCATTTATTCCGACAACTTCCTGTACAAGCCAGAATCAAGGAAACTTGATCTTCTGAGTATGATGGAATGCAACATTAAGAATTTCTTCTTTTGGTGTTTTTTTTTTTTTTTTTTTTTTTTTTTTTTTTTTTTTGTCATTTAGCAAATTAATTTAGGAGCAGCAGGGTCTCCGGCTGGATGATTTTAATCCATTCTTGGTCACAGACGTGACTAAGTGTAGATGATCTGATGAGAGACTCTGAATGAACAAAGCGTAATGCGAACCAGCTCTGCTAGCAATCGTCATAGCAATAATGGGTTGTACAATATGACAGTTTGATTCAACATCAACGCTTATGTCTCTCTCACTGTCTCTCTGCCTGTCTGTCCGTTCTGCTCAGCGCTGCATACTAAAGGTAAGGCCCTTTCAGTTAATCTTCCTCTCAGTTTCTTGAGCTGGCGTTCAGAATGATCAGATGTGAGCAGCGGTTTTATCTTCGTCAGGCTCGTCAGGTGGCTCAGCAGAGGAAACAAGCTGCTGAAGAGTCCAGGAAAGAATATGTGAGCAGTTTGGACCAGTTTAACCAGGCCCAGCACCAGCACTACCACACACTGGTACCAGTCATATACCAGGTAAAGCTCTGTCCCGACTGCTGGTCCTAGCTGTGTCATGGACGTTGGGCTCACTGTATGTTTGGCTGTTTGCAGCGTATCCAGGATATGGAGGAGCGGCGGATTGAGAGAATCTGTGAAGCAATGCGTTTGTCAGCCGAGGCCGAGAAAAAAGTTCTTCCTGTTGTGAGTCGTTGTCTAGATGCCATGATGGATACAGCTGAAGGCATTCAGCCCAGGATGGTGAGTCACCAGTGAAAATGTGCTGCAATATTTTTTACCATCTGGACTCTTTCATACTGTTAGTTGAAAAGAAAAGGACAAGATGTTATTGCTCAGTTTGAGTTTCATATGCTGTTCAGAAAGAAAACAGTCGCGCGATCAACCAAAAGTGTTTTTCAGTTCCCACAATGACACACTCTTCATACGTGAAAACACAACCATTAAAGTTGCTAGAAACACACATAAAAATCACAACAAATACACAAACTCACACAGAGTTTGAGGCGGAGCCAGAGAGCCACAAGTACAGTGATGAGACCACTTTAGATCAGGATGGACCAATCAGACAGATCAGCCAATTTGACACTGCACGCTGTCACCGGACACCCTAAAACTACACACCATGTAGCTAGACTGTTCATCCCTTCATCCATCCTTTATCTTACCTAAGATACCTAGGTAAGATAACCTATCCTATACCTGTCTTACATGGTGTAAGGGGGCTGACATCTATGATCATTGGATGAAGGTGGGTCCCCCCAGACAGGTCATCTTATCACAGGGCGGAGTCAAAACACATCACACAAAACTCTTCTTTATCTTTCTGCTTTACCAAGCTTTTTCTAGGAGTCGCCAGAGCAACTTATCCTCCTCCTTCTCTGCCTGTTCTCTTCATCCTCTTCTCTCACACTAACTATCTGCAGGTCCTCTCTCAGCATGTCCATCAATGTCCTCTTTGCTTCCTGCCTGGTAGCTCCATCTTCAGCATCCTTATACCAACATATCCTCTGTCCCTCCTCTGCACACGTGCAAACCATCTCAATCTGGCCTCTCTGTGTCTCCAAACGTCCGCCCTGATCGTTCCTCATCCTGTCCATCCTTGTCACTCCCAAAGAGAATCTCAACATCTTTAACTCTGCTTCCTCCAGCTCTGCCTCCTGTCTTTTGGTCGGTTCCACCGTCTCCAAACCAAACAACCCTGCTGGTCTCACTACCCTCCTGTAAACCTTCCTTTCACTTTTGTGACAGATCACTCCTGACACTTTTCTCCACCTGCTCCACCCTGCCCGCACTTGAATCTTCACCTCTTTACCACTCTTTACTCCAGCTCTCCAGGTTCTCTTCCACCTGCTCCCTGCTCTCACTACAGATCACAGTGTCATCAGCAAACATCATCTTCCACGGAGTTTCCTGCCTGACCTCATCTGTCAGTCTCTCCATCACCACAGCAAACAGAAGGGGCTCAGGGCCGATCCTTGATGCACCTCCGTCACTCCTGCAGCGACCTCCCCACTGTCATACTGCTCTCATACATCTCCTGCATCAGTCTAACATGCGTCTCTGCCTCATGCAGAACCACAGTTCCTCCCTCGGCACCCTGTCGTAGGCTTTCTCTTGATCCACAAAGACACGATGCAGCTCTTTCTGACCTTCTCTGTACTTCTCCATCAGCATCCTCAAAGCAAACATGGCATCTGTAGTGATCTTTCTTGGCACGAAACCATCCTGCTGCTCACAAATCATCACTTCTTCTCTCAGCCTCACTTCCACGACTAGGCTCATCAGCTTTATCCCTCTGCGTGGCTCATCAGCTTCATCCCTCTGTAGCTGCTACAACTCTTGCACATTTTTCTTAAATTCTGCACAGTATTTTATCTGCACCTCGCCACGCATTTGTACATATGCTGATATTATCTTTATACAGATTTATTTATTATGGTTTATCATTATATTTTATACTTGACAATAGCTGCTACAAGAGATTGCTGCTAAACAAAGTTTCGTTGTATCTTGTGGTGTAATGACAATAAAGCTTCTTCTTCTTCTTCTTCTTCTTCTTCTTCATCACCCATGTTCTTAAACATCAGCACCAGTCCACTTTTCTTTCGTTCTTCAGGCATCTTCTCAGTGTCCAACATCATTTTGAACTGCTTCATCAAAAACTCCACTGCTCTCTCTCCTGGACACTTCCATACTTCTACCGGTACGTCATCAGGACCAACTGCCTTTCCATTCTTCATCCTCTTCTCTCACTTCATTCAGATTCAGAATACTTTATTTATCCCTGAGGGAAATTGTTAAAATCGTTTGTTCATCTTTACTAATTTCTCCCACTTCCTGTTTCACTAACCCTAACCCTCCACCCTTCTTTCTTTCTCATTTTCTTTATTCATCAGCTCCTTAAAGTTCTCCTTCCATCTTCTCAGCACGCTCTCCTCACTTGTTAGTACATTTCAATCTCTGTCCTTAATCTCCTGAACCTGCTGCACATCCTTTCCAGTTCGATCCCTCTGCTTCACCAGACGATACAGAAGCTTTTCTTCTTTCTTAGTGTCCAACCTCTCATACAGCTCATTATATACCTCCTGTTTAACCTTTGCCATCTTCTCCTTACGTTGCATCTCTTTGTATTCCTGTTGACTCTCTTCCGTTCTCTCACTATCCCATTTCTTTTTCACCAACATTACCGACAAAACAAATATTTTAATTAGACAACCAAAATCACCACTGTAGATCATGAAACAGGCAACAATTTCAGCACACTTTCCAATGGTTAAAAAACAAAACAAAATTAAAAACAAATTAAATTAAAATGATTAAAAAATTATTTTTGCTAATTTTTTAAGTTTTCAGTATAAGTTTTCACAAGTCACTAAAACATCTGTAAGCTGCCTATAAGTTGTATGAAATGCTTCTGCCGAACTTTGGACCAAGTCCATGAAACAATCTCACGCGACACCAGTCATTCTGTCGTCACACCGACTGTCCATCGAACTGAGGATTCATCTCCAGATCCTGGTGATCCTGTTAGGGTCCTCAGCTGCCTGCTGCCTGGCAACACCTGTAGGACATGGAGGTCCACTGACCAGGTTCTGCTGCAGGGTGAGGACAGCTCTGGAACTATCCCTCTGAATGATGTCATGTAAACACAGCTGATGCCTTAAAAAGCCATAGATGTATTAAGAATTTTGATTCACAGGTTTGTTGTTATTTATTGATTATTGCCTTGTCCAAGCCTGCCGTCTTTGTATTTTATCTATTTTTGTTGTGAAGCACTTAGTGACATTTTGCAATACAAATAAACTTTCAACTGCTGCTTCTTGCTGTGTCAGATAGTGTCCAGCCTCTTACATACTCACAGCCCGCGCTCACAAAGGTGACTGCGGTCATTATGAATGACCCAGTGTCACTGACACCAGGACGGTGAGCAAATGGTGACCTCTACGTTGATCAATATCGATGGGGATGGCGCTGGCTACGTCTACAAGTCGGGATTCCCTGGTTCCAGTCCAGCATTGAGCAGAATGTGGGTGGTACTGGAGAGGTGCTGGTTTACCTTTGAACCCCTGAACTTGACTCTGCTGAAAAGTGTTCAAATCAACACTTTCAATAAAACAAACAAATCAGACAAACATCAGAACTCTTCACGTTTGTCTGTATGTTGTTCAGTCGCTCCAGTTAAACACGAAATCTGACAGCACATAAACTCGGTCGTACATGTACGTGTTGTATGTAACATAGAAACTACAAACCGTAAGTTCAAATCAAACCATGCAAACAATGTCAAGGCAGGACTTTTTTTATTTGATGTAATATTATCATTTATTCTAAATTAGTGCTATGATCAATCAAATCAATCAACCCAAGTGTGGCAGAGACGCTGTCAGTTGTCGCTTAAGCCAAAACTGAGGAAGACAACGAACAAGAAGAATGTTAGCATTTCCTGTGTCACTAAGGTCAAAGGTGTGTGTGTGTCTGTGTGTGTGTAGGACACCCATCAGGTGGTGGAGGTTTATAAATCAGGCTTCGAACCACCTGGTGATGTTGAATTTGAGGATTACAGTGCCTCCATGAGGCGGAGTATCTCTGAATCCAGCTACCTTGACAACCGAACTGAAGGGCGGAGACAAAGCAGGAAGTTGTGGCCCTTTATACGAAAAAACAAGGTATAAAAATACAAACACCCACATACACACACATACACACACCTACCTGACTTTACTGACAACACCTCTCTCCCTGTCTGCAGTTGTTGAGCCTCCTCTCCTCACCCCGGCAGCCTCCCCCTCCACCCCCAACCTCACCGTCACCTGGGGGCATGGCCAATAGTCCACAGTCCCCACCTCCCGCCTCTAGAGAACCAATCACACAGAGGCTAAATGACCTTATGTCCTCTGGCTCCAGAACCAGGAAGCAGTGTCTCCGCAGCCTGAAGAGAGGGGTACACACCTGTATATGTACACACACGTCTATGTACACACTCCTGTATATGTACACACACGTCTGTGTACACACTCATGTATATGTACACACACGTCTATGTACACACTCCTGTATATGTACACACGTTTATGTACACACACCTTGCGTGACATTCTTCAATAGATAATAGTCTAATTTGACTATTGCACAATCATATGTACAGTATATGTAAAACATATATTCATACATGTACACACGTAAACACATTTGAATCAACCCAAAACCTCTTTTTGATGTGATGTTTTCTTCCTGCTGCTCTCTGGTTGGACAGCTGTCACTCAAACTGGTCAGTATCACACATGAGTCACATGATACAGGTGCATTAACCCGTATGAATTTCCTGGACATGTAAGTGAAAAAGATGTTTACGTTTGTTTGTATGTCACATGTTGCGTCAGGGCTCGGGTCATGCAGACTGTAGTCATCTTCCTCCTGAGCAGAGATGGAAGAAACTCCAAACCAGAATTGACAACATCAACCAGGAAATCCAGAGAGAGAGAGAACAGAGGTATGAGCTTGTATGACCTGCCCTCCAGTGTGAGTCAGAATCAAAACCCACAGGGGTTCCAGCTGATCCCACACAGCAGAAAGATCTACAGGACCCCTTGATCCACAGGATCTGTATTCGTTCTTCAAAAGCATCCCCATTAGTTGACACCTGGACCACCAGCTAGTCTTCCTGAGGTGAAGATAAAACATTATATGAAAGACAACAAATGTTACAACGTAAACAAAACAGAACAGTACTACACAAAATAATGATAAATACTCACAGACCAAAACTAACAATATAAGTTGTGAAGAGGGGTCCTAGGCAACTACCCTGTGGAATACCGCAGTCTAACCTCTTACTGTATGAAAAAGGGCCATTGAAATAGAATCTGAGACATAGAGGACAGGTAGCTTCTTAAAAGCGCAATTGTCTGGCAATCAGAAACATCAAAGGCAGCACTGAAGTCTAGCATTACAGCCCCCACCACCAAATGACTGAAGCTAGCTATCAGTCATTTGTGTTGGCAGTTAGAGTAGCCAGTCATATGCACGTGTTGGTGCTTATTTGTTAAATCATTTACTGAGAAATAGGTCTGAATTAAATTGAACATATCTTTTGATTTTGCTGTTTATGGGTAAAATGCTAACAGGTCTAATGTGAGGGCCGCTGAAAAAATTATTTAGCATCTTTAGGAAGGGGAATGATCTTTCCTTCCTTCCATAACATTGTAAAGACACCACTAATTGGACAGCTGTCGAAAATATGACAAACTGGTCTGAAAATGTCAGAAGCTGATTTTCACAGCGATTTTGCCCTCAAGATGGTCAATGCCTGTTGATTTCCACCTTTTCAGCGAGCGTAATAGCCTGTCAACCGTCTCCACATCAACTGGATCGAATTCAAAAGTACAGTTTTTATAATTCATAATGCAATCTTTAATGAGGCTCACAGAGCAGAATGAAGAGTAGTGACCATACTCTGTCCAAGCAAGGAAACCTTGCTGACAAAATAATGATTAGAATAATTAGCAATGAGAAAAGGTTTAGTAAGATAAACACCATCCGATTCTACAAAGAAGAGCAGTCATTTCTGTTACCCATAATTATATTTACTGTTTTGACCATTATCTGCTATTCTCTATTTATGGTTCTATTCTCTATTCTCTATCTCTCTATTTATTTCTTCTATTCAACATGGTCACCTGGTTTCTTCACTCAGTAATACTTTCTGTCATAAGGCAAACTAGATAAAACAAAAACCTACTTGACCTCTCTTTGAAACATCAAGTACTTCAATGAACTGTCAATCCTTTTAGCTTTAACAGTGAATTTCTTCAAAGGGACATAATTTAGTGATCCATGAATATATACAGAACATCCTCTGCATCATTAACAGCACAAACATCAGCCCATTTGGTTCTACCAAGTTCGTCAAGAAAGCCTCATCATTAAATTTCTTGTAATTTTTGTCGGGGATCAGACCGATGTTGTACTGGGATCAAACTGATTTTGTACTGGGATCAAACCGATGTTGTACTGGGACCAGACGGATGTTGTACTGGTATCAGGCTGTGGTTGTGCTGGGATGCAGGGCGAAATAACAGGAACTTTTGACTTCGATCATCTTTTCTGTCCTGTGGCTCATGTCCTCTTCTTCTTGTATGGTGAAAAATAGCTCCACCTGCCGTTCATCTCCACCACAGCAAAAATGTTCAATCAGATTTAATGAAACCAAAGTAGAATGAAAGTATGACAGTGGATGTTAAACTCAGTTGAATGTTTCATTGTTCACAAGATGTTGGATTAGTGTGTGTTACTCTGTGTGTGTGTGTGTTCAGAGATGCTCTGTTGAAAATGAGGGAGGTGTATGAACGAAGTCCTCAGATGGGCGACGCCAGCAGTTTGGAGCCTCGACTGGAGGAAGTAAAGCAGAGTCTTCAGCAACTGGAGGATGAGCTGAGGAGGAACCAGGTTTATACAAAAACTACAAATACCTCACAATACTGTAGACACACTGTTTACATTTACAGTGTGTCTACAAATGGACAGCTGGTGTACCTGTGCTAACAGGGTGGAGCCCTCCCTATTTTATGCAACAAAGCTGAGAAAACTATCATTCCAGTAACTCAGAACAGATTATTTAAAGTTTTCGTGGAACGTTAAAAAGGAACGGCACCAAATAGTTACAAGAAAAACACAGGCTGCATTTGTTGGCCCCACCCAACCGATTTCACCACCAGCTGCCACTGTGCATACACAAAGGACACACACAGTACACATACACAGTGTGTATACCCATTCCCCACAATGAATGTTTTTTTTATTTTCGAGTTGCTTTTGGATCCAGATTTATTCTTTAAGCTCTGATACAAACAAAATGTCTGAGAGGAGTGTGCGGAGTAGAATCTTACTCAACTTGTCTGAGACGGTGACATCTGTTGCTGTGTGTCGACGCTTGTCAAAGGAATTTGACGCCTGCTGACGTGTCTGTAGGCATGGCTGACGGAGGCTGAAAGCAGACTGTCTGGTCACAGCGGCAGACGACAGAGCAGCGGCGGGGGGTTGAACTCCCAGGCAACGACTCCAGGAAGCAGCAGCCTGAAGCAACTGGACAGCCGCAGTCCCGCCAGCAGAGAGAGGTGCTGAACTTACTAGAACCCTCAGTAGGAAAACCAAGAAGAAAGGCAGGAACCAAGTGACACGCGATCAATGATCTGACAAAAAAGAAGTCATGGCCTTTTCTATATTAACATAGAGGAAAAGTGTTTGTTGTCTTTTGACATTTTCAGAAAGGCTCGTTGTTAAACATCATGAACTGCTTCTTTTCCTCTGCCTGTCTCGCTCTCTTCTCAGTCCTGATGGCAGCTACACTGAAGACCACAGTGCTGAGCTTCACTTCAAGTCTCGTTCAGAGTTCGACGATGATTTTGATGATGAAGAACCATTACCAAGTATCGGCACCTGCAAGTCCCTTTATCCATTCCAAGGTAGTTGTTTTGTTTACGACACTCACTCATATGCAGCTGATATACAGACGCAGGGTGATGTCACCTGTGGTGCTCATCACAGGAAACACCTGTTAAAAAGAGGGTTAAGGTTAGTCTCAAATGAGAATGTGAGATGAAAAGATGGGAACTGGGAGATGAACAAAATAGAGCTTCATCCCCGCCATACAGCAGACATTCTGTGACTGCAGGAGGTCCTGAACCTCTACAGAGAGGACATATGTCTCCTCCTGCAAGGAGAGAATCACCTCTTGGCACCCTGAGGGAGGGTGAACTGCAGAACTGGAGCATGTCGCTGAACCTCAGCGGCCTTTTTGCACTCTGTCTGCATACCAGTGTGGTGCCAAAAAATACAAAAACATATTGCCAGACAAGGCAGTTAATACTAACAGGATGTGAACAGATTAAATGAAAAATATGTATAGAAACAAATAAATAGAAACAAAAACAGCATAAACTACAAGTAGAAATGGTTCCCCAGCATCAATATTTAATGGCTTCTTTGTTCCCAATCCTCCCACCAAGTGTCCATCTATTTGTTTTCTTGGAATTTTGCTAAATAACCAACGAACTAGCAGGCGGGGGGACAACATTTGGCTAATTCAGGCAGTGACTTTGTGGTGAAATATGCTTCCAGCTCAGAGTCCCTTTAATGATTGAAGAGAAAAAAATAAGACAAAAAAGGCGAGGAAGGGTGAACTTGCTGATCGTTAAAGAGAAACAGGATGATTACTGGTGGTTTCGGGGCCTTGAACATACCTTGAACACGCTCGGGCTCCATCACATTTGAGTAGGCTTGTGCTGATTGGCTGGCTGCAAATTTCATTTGAGGAGATGGGAGAGCATTACACCTAGTCTGGTAGAAGGCGGAGCCTGTGGAAGGCAAAACAGTTGCTTTCTTCTGAAGTTTCAGTATTAGTTTTGTTTAGGTAACTGTTTCTGTTTGGGTCTGTGTGTTGTGAACGTGTTTCTCATCTCCTGCAGGTCAGAATGAAGGTACCCTGTCAATGGTGGAGGGGGAACTACTTTCTGTGGTGGAAGAGGACAAAGGTGACGGCTGGACCAGAGTACGGAGGAACTTGGAAGAGGAAGGATACGTCCCCACATCTTATATCAAAGTCTTCCTGGACAGCAGTGCCAAAGGTGCCATGACCTACATATGACTGTAATATGAACGAAATATGACCATCGCGTGACCTGAACATGAAATGTTCGTATGTCCTGTGTACAAGCTACATATGACCTCAGTTTGACTAAATTTGATCCGTGTACACCCCCTTTCAATATACATTTTCAGTGTCTGCATGGTATGAAGTTACCTCTTATTGAACTTTGACCTTTGATATAATAATCCCCATCTCTGTGACCTTTGAAGTTGTCTGTGTCTGCCTGTCTCTGTGCTGAATCAGAAAGGTCATGCCTCTGTGACACACCTGTAGGACAGACGTGTCATATATCATCCTCCACCTCCAACAGACTCATGATGAGTTCAGGAGCTCACGTTGATGTGAGCTATCAGCGCTCTGAACTGTAACCAGCGTGCAGGACATTTCTGTGTTTGGTAGAATCGTTCTGCACTCCACATCCAGTCACACCCTTAAAAGTTCAGTCCAATTGACCTAAATATGTCTCGCCTCATTCTATTTATCAAGATACTTTTGTATCCCAGCATGTATTTCACATCACCTTGCAGCGATGGTGGAAACATTGAGTCTGTTCTCAGCGGTTTGGTTTCCAGAGTTGAACTTTCCAACATCTGAGGTCTGGTTGTTGACTGTATGGTCAGTGGAGGAGGAGGGGCCTTAGCTGTGAATCAATTCCATTAATAACTACATCTCAATCTGTAAATCTGAATCAGTATGATTGATCGACAGTCGGATCTCTGGAGTCTGATCCTGGTTTAGTTTTTCAGGTAAAACATCTGGCAGATGAAAACTTCATCAACACAATCATCTGCGATGTAGGAATTTTATGGAGTTTAAAAATTCAGAAATGCACACAAAAGGATTCACAAATATATTTTGTGATATATATAGTATAAGTGACTCTCCCCAAATTTTTTTTTTCAATGCAAACAGAAATATTTCTTGTTGTATATACATGTATGTACACAACATGTATGTTTATTGTGACTTTCATACATAAACTGTTGAATCTGCATTTACAAACTACTTGTGGTTCGTGAAGTTCCCCATATTTGTGTGTGGATTATTGAGATTTCCAACACTTTGATTCACAAATGCACACAAACCCTGAAATATGTATACAAAATATGTATATAAGATTCCCCACTCGCCTTCAAGCTTAGGTCCTTGACTGGAGGCCCCCAGTTTGGTGGTCACAGCCCTGAGTGCTACTATCATCATGGCCACCACTCATGCCTTCATTCTCCACATCCTTTCCAGCTTCTCTTTTAGTCCTTGGTATTTCTCGAGCTTCTCGTGTTACTTCTTCCTGATGTTGCTATCATTTGGGAATGCAACATCTAACACTACCGCCTTCTTATCCAGGTTGTCGACCATGACAGTGTCCGGTTGATTAGCAAACTCCCTCTTATCGGTCTGGATCTGGAAGTCCCACAGGATCTTAGCTCGGTCATTATTGATTACCGTTGGAGATCCTGGAACATCCAGCCCATACTCAGAGCAGATGTTCCTGTATACTATGATAGCCAATTGGTTATGACGCTCCAAGTGTGTCGTATCGGCCTGGATCTTGCACCCTGCTGTTATGTGCTGTACTGTCTCAGGGTACAGCCTTTAAATGTCTCAGTGGTGTCTCTGGATTTATAGATTCCACATACTGTTTGACTTATAGATTTCATAAGCAACGCACAAATCTGGATACATGGACCACTATGACTCCTAAACCAACAGAATACACCTGCCTCTTGGTCAAAAGATTCCTCATAAATCTGGATTTATAGACTCATCAACTCAAACATTCTTATTAATCTATTATTGTCATGTTGTTAAGTTCCGTACAAGTGACATCTATGTCACATCTGTCCGTCCCAGGAAGAAGGATCCTCCTCTGTGGTTCTTCCGGAGGTTTCATATTTTTCCCTGTTTTAAGTTTTTCCTCATCCGGTTCGAGGGTCTGAGGACAGAGGGGATCACATCTGTACACTTTGTCAAAGCACAGTGGGATAATTTGTTATTTGTGATTTTGGGCTACACAAATAAAATTTGATTTGATTTGATTTGATCTGATAGGTGACAGATAATCCCTGTTGAAAAAAAATGCATTTGTGAGTTGAAGCGTTTGAGAAGTCTCAAAAATCCAAACACAAATGCAGTGAACTTCACAAACCACAAGCAGTTTGTAAATGCAGATTAAACAGTTTGTGTATAAAAGTCACAACATCCTCATTTTCTGCTGCTTTTAAAGACACTGTCCTGTACATGCTGGACAACGGGGATCCCGGACGTTGACGAGCTCACCACCGTCTTTGACTGTACTTGCACTGAGACCTTTTGCTCTGCTGCTCCTTTGAGGTCTAAACGCACAAAAGCAATTTCTGGGCCCTGGCTGAATGACTGTACTTGCTCTCTATGATGCGCCTACAGGCAAGCTTAGAGAAAGTGGAAAAAGGGAAATTTCCATGTCCACTTTGAAATCTTACTGGACACATTTAAATATCAGAGAGCAGTTAAAATTGCAAAAAGAGTTTTTATTCCACCTTGTTGCCAATAACCGCCAGAAGACTCAGGTTCTGTTTAACGTTTTTAACTCTCATTAACTTTTAGTTTTTAGTTTTCCATCCAGTTCTTTTATTGTTGACCCCTCGGTCCCTCTTTTGTGCCCAGCTGTCTTCCAGCGGTTTGAGTCAGTTTCATTCGTATCCGTCTGACATAGTTCAACATCTTCGTCCGGAAAACTGCCCCCTGGATAGAATTCCTCCCCGCTTATTTTAAGATGTTCTCAACACTGGTGGGTCAACCATTTTAAATCTGGTTAACACATCTTTCAGCTCAGGTTGTCTTCCTGCTGCTTTGAAAAATGCAGTAGTGCAACCTCATGTAAAAAAGAAAAATCTGGATCCTCCAGTTCTTTCCAATTTTAGACCAATTTCTAAACTCCCCTTTTTAATCAAAGTCTCGGAGAGAATTGTTTTTAATCAAGTGCATTTGTAGATGATTTAGGATTCGTGAAAGGTTTCAGTCTTGAAACTTGGCTGTTTTAGTGCTTTTAGATTTCTCCGCTGCCTTTGATACGGTCAATCACTTGATTCTGTCAGGGTCCGGTAGTATAAATTGTCTGTCTGTTAGGGTCATTCAGTGTTGCCTGTTTTACTCTGAAATTCTGTCTGTGTCTTACTTCCCATGTCCTGTCAAGTGTTGTCCCTCAGGTGTGTCTGATTATTCCCTCTCCCTAATGCGTCCCACCTGTGTCCAATTGTCTACCTCTCCCTCGTGTATTTAATCCCTTCCTCCTGTTCCAGATTGTCTTATTTCCCTGTGAGCAGTCCAGCGGTTTTCCTTCTGAGTTCTTTGCGTTTCGATCCCGTTTGTTTCTTGATTTCCGAGTTTGCCTGATCCTTACCTGTACCTTTGCATCTTTTGAATTCCCGGTTTTGACTATTGTAAATAAAACGACTATTGAATTAGAACGCTCCCTGTGAGCTCTGCATTTTGGATCCTCCAGACCTGGTTTGTGACAGATTCTTTCATCCTGATTTGAAAAAGGTACAGCCTTTAAAAGGTTCAAGTCCCTGTTCAATTTGGTGGATTTTCTTCTTCTGTGGCCCCTCTCTCTTGGGTGGGTCCCCTACTGTTCTCCTCGTATATGCTGCTTTCTGGTTCTATTTTTAAGAAATATAACATCTCCTTACATTGCTTGGTGGATGATTTGCAAACTGCAGCCCTGGTTAAACTGTTTGAGAGATCACAAAACCTGGCTTCATCTGAACTTTCTCTGCTTAAATGAAAATAAGTCAGAAATTGGTGTATTTGGTCACACTGACCAGCTGGAAGGCTGTGCAGACATACTTGTCCCTTAAGGGTCATACACTCAACAATTTAAAAAAAAAAAAATTTTTTTGGCATGATTTTCAACAATGTTTTTAAATTTGACAAATATGTTATGTCGTCAAAACCATTTTTTTTCAGCTGGCTGTTGGCCCAAATTAAGCCGTATCTGTCTTACAATGATTTTGAGAGAGCCGTACATGCTGTCATAACTCAGCTGGATTATTGTGACTCTCTGTATGTGGGTTTAGATCGGTCATTGCTTCGTCGACTACATAATGCTGCTGCTCGGCTTCTCGCTGGGACTAGAAAACGTGTGCACATTACTCCAGTTTTAGTCTGACCCCACTGGCTTCCTGTCTGCTTCCTGTTACATGTTTGTACTCCAGTAAAAGCTGTGAGGTCGTCCAGTCAGATGCTTCTGGATGTTCCAGTCCAGACTCAAACTTAGAGGCGAATATTTTCAATGGCTGGTCCTAATTTGAAGAATAGTTTACCTATTCAAATAAGAACTGCTCACACCATTGAAGCTTTCAAGTTGTTGCTGAAAACTTACATTTTTTCATTGGCCTTCAATCTGAGTTGAACTCTGAAACCTTGTTCTCACATATTGTTTTTTTTCCTGGTGCTTTGATGTGTTTCTGTATTTTGTTTTTTAGCTTGTTAAGCACTTTGAATATTTTTTTTTTTTTTAAATGTGCTATATAAACAAATTTGACTTTTTTGATGAAAATTGCTAATTTTTATAATATAATACATATATTTGTGGATCTCCATTATACATATTTTAAAGAAGAAATATTTGTGTGCATCAGAAATATATTTGTGAACCTTATTAATTTATATATGGATTCTTCTTACATTTATATACAAGGAGAAATATTTGTTTGCATTGAAAAATATTTTTGTGGGGGGACTCATTTATATTTAAATCCCCAAATTTATGAATCTTTCTGTGAGCATTTGTGAATTTTGAGACTGATCTATCTCCGTAGAGTTCTCAGAGATGTTTTACACATGACACTTGAGAGATGCAGAAACTACTCAGTAGTCATTGGAATTTATTTGAAGATACCTGAAAGACCCCTCTGATTAACTTAACTTTTTAACTTCCCCTTACATGGCGAAGAGGTTATGTATGTTTTTGGTCCTGACTGTTCAGGCAACAGCCAAGAGTGAACTGGAAACACTCGAAGATTGGAAACACCTGCCAAGAGTCAACAGTCCCTTTTTTTTGGATGTGCACCAATGGGGTGTGTTTTTTGGTTTTTCCTCATCCTCCCACCAAGTTTTTTTTTTTTTTTTTTTAAATCCATCTGATTTGCGTAAACCAGCTAGCTGACAAACACGTGGATGCAGGGAATAAAAAACTTCGCACCAACTGCAAAAATTAACAAGTGGAGATGAAATGTTAATTTAGAGACATCTGTATTTGTCATAACAGATCAGGAACACAGCTTCAATAAGTACTTGTGCAAGTTCACAGTTTATGAGTATCACAGCAACCTGACTAGGTCAGGAAAATTTGAAAGCCATCAAACTGAAAACCCTCACTTTCGACAAAGCTGATTGGCAGTCTTTCTTCAGCTATCATCTGTGTGATGAGGGCTGTTGCTTGCTTTGCACATTGTCTATCACAAAATGTAGTCTGGTGACAAAGCTGGAGTGACCATCTGCTGGATATTTCCCTCTCAGATGACTGGGCACTGTTGGCTTGTGATATCCAAACTGCACTTGCAGAATCTGCACTGTACCCCATTTTTGGTGATTTTCAAGGTAGTTGAAGTGTCATTCATGTTTCCACCTTATGGTAACGACATGATGCAGCCCGCGGCAGCATGGCATTATCGCCCGGTATTAGTAAAAACAGAGCCATGTGTGACGGATGAGATGGATGCTGTGGGGGTGACAAATGCTGGATTGTGTCAGGTGGTGTTGGGCGTCTGACAGCAGTCTGCCTTCTTGTCTCACTGTAGCAGCTCTAACACCTGTCTCTCTCTGTCTGTCTTCTAGGCTTCGTGCAGAGTAGTCGGCTAGTCTAGCGCAGTAATCGACCAGTGAGGACATCTCTCCTCAGAGAGTGATTTGAGGAAATGTAACATCTTTTTGTTGGACGGTTTGTTGTTTATCAGAAAAACTTTGATTATGACATTTATCATTGCTCATTATCAGACCATATATAATATTTTCAAAATGTCCACGTCCTTGTTTCATGAGAACATCTACAGTTATGATGATTGAAATTATCATTAATTCTTGATGAAAAGAGCAAAAAATTCTGCTTTTCAGCCTCCAAATTATGATTCTGGTCCAGATGTCAAAACTGACTTTATTTAGTGATAAACTGATGTGGGATCAGCTCAACCTGCCGTTAAAAAAGCTGTGATGAATTATGAAATACGTACATTTTAGTTCTAATGGTGGAGGATGATTCTTCTTGCTGCACAACCAGAGAATCAAAAGACTTCTGTCCGTCCTGTCTGTCCACCTGTGCCACTGCAGGTACACAGTCAGTATACTCTGACTGTGTAAAGTGTACTCATTGATTGGTGACGTGTTTGTAAAAATAAACTAGTTGCGGAGATGTAGCCCTGCTCCCTGTATACCTGCTAACATGAACCCCACCCTCAGACTAACCAGCCCGTTCTAGCCCTGCTCCCTGCGAACTGTGATGTTAAAATGTGACATGTGGAAGTTTCTTATTTTACGGTGACATATTGATCAGTTTTTTTTGTTTTTTTTTATTGACAACTGAGCTTGCTAATAACCCTCTTTTCACTTTCTGTATGTTGAGCTTTTAAAATAAAGTACACTCTAAATCAAACAGTCCGATGTCTTCATTCAGGCTGGAAAACAGGAAGCACATTGTTTGCTAAGAGTGATATTTTGTTTTACTTTTTACTTCACCTGTGTACTATGATGTACTTCAGTATTACGTTTGTAATAGAAGTTAAAACTAGCTGGACTGGGACCTGGGGGGGGGGGAAGAGTTTAGAGAAAATTTCCAGACAAAACATTTCCATTGGAGCCATCATCAGAATATTAATGATTTCCCCCAACCAAAGGATCAAATTTTTTTGGTTGGCTCACATTTCTTTGCCCCATCCTGTAATCTACTGCCTCAGGACACAAAATATTACTAGGATTTTCATAAAAAGTGTCCCATATCAAAAATATTAATGATACGAGTGCTAACCTTAAAAGCAAACGGACCACAGGTTGTTATGTAAAAATACAATACATCTTAGTCATTAATTACAAACCACATGACATGACCAACAAGAAAATGAAAATACAAATAAACAGAATTAACAATTACATGTCTGAACTGTGCTGATGTTAAATGTGATGAAGGTCCAGCTGTGCTCCTTCCGATGTCGTTCCAATAGCAGCTCGTGGGGTAGGCTCAGGGCTCCTCATTTCAGCGGCATATTCTGCTTTTGACGTTTTACTGCTTCATTGGCTTTAAGATGAACTTAGCCAAGATTTTTGTATCTGGGGTCCAGCAGTGTTGCAAGTGTCATCACACTTCATGATTCCAGGCTACATATATGATTTTTGACTCTTTTTCTGAGGTTTTCAGTGAGTTGTGTTGCAGTCTGTGTGATTAGATTTGTTTATTTTCATATGAGAGAGAGAGATTTTGAAACGTTAAGAGTGGAAATACGTAGTCCACATATTTCCAAAGTTTTTGAAGAGTAATAACGTGAGTACACAACCCATTAACTCTGATAGTTGTTATATTCGACGGATGGACTGTTTTGAACGATTTATTCCGAAGAGGAGTTAAACGTTCAGGCGGTCCGCCATCTTGCCTAGCTTAGCTCTACCGTGAGATAGGTAGCGGTTCTGGATTGCTTTTGGACTGTGTGTTCGCCAACCCGGAGAGCTCGTCAAGTCTGCGTAAACCAGAGGAGACAGTAACACGAGATTCCTGCGATTCCAACCAACTAAACACTTTCCGGGGAGGAGCTTCGCGCGCGCTGCTTGTTCCAGGAACTGTGAGTGTTTTTTATCTTGTAGCTCATTAAGAGTGAAGGAGCCGCCATTTTGGTGCGCTACACCGCACACAAGCTAGGCGCCAGGCCTGCAACAACCACTTGACTTTGGGTATTATTTTTAGTTATACTGCCGGCTATAGGGTATTTCATTTCATTGAGGCATAGAGCCCTGTGTTTGTATTTTTTGATAGGCTACGTGAATGTGCACTTGCAAGCTATTTTAAGATGGAAAGAAAACTGAATTGCTCTTATAATTTACAAAAGGAACTTTCTGATTGTGTACATAAGTAAATCATTTAATTTACAAAGATTTCATTGCCTGTGAATGGTTATTTGCATTTAGCTTGAGAACATAGAGCTATAGTTTTTCCTTAAAGAGTAACCTTGTAGTCGCCTACACTATAAGTTAAAATACTTAAAGTTAAGTTTAAAGTTAATCCTTCAAAAGTGAGTATTTGCATATTAGTCATAACAGCCTTGCTACATAGTAATTATTACACACAGTTAAAAGACAAAGTAAACACACACTAATAGTTAGAGATAACACTTTATTTAAAGAACTCAGGTTAGCTATCCCTATCAATTGCCCGGACAGCAAAGGGGTGCTACATGTGCAATGCAAATAGTCCAGCATAATTTATAGTACTCTGGCAGATACTATCATGTGTGTTGCTGCATCTGTGACAAGACATCTCGCTTTACCAGCTATGGCCCAGTCCTCCATTGGGTTCTTTTGGACTTGGGCCATATTTTCAGCCATATGGTTTAGGGGGGAGTGTTGAACCCCCAACACTGATGTACACAGTTTATGGTTTTCATCAATGCAGTGGCAAGTTACAGCCAGGTATGCCTCCATATTTCCAAATGTCCACATACCGGCTGTCACACTGACTGTCACACAACTGCGCTCTGTATTTCTTTCTTGGCCCTGTCCTTTTCCTCCTCATATTTCTGGCTCACCATGTCCTTGAGAGCCGCAAAGCACAGTGAGGGTCATGGTCTTCGAATTTTCCCGTGCGGCTGACACCGTACAGCCAGCCCGCCTGGCTGAGAAGCTCTTGGTGATGCAGGTGGACCAGGACCTGGTGGCCTGGATAACAGACTACCTCACAGACAGGCCGCAGTATGTCAGGCTGCAAGGCTGCTTGTCAGACGTGGTGACAAGCAGCACTGGAACACTCCAGGGAACAGTACTGTTGCCGTTCTTGTTCACCCTCTACACCTCCAACTTCTGCTTCAACTCTGGGACATGCCACCTGCAGAAGTTCTCTGATGACTCCTCCATTGTTGGCTGGAGGATGAGTACAGAGACCTAATCAGGAACTTCGTGGGACGGTGTGACAGGAACCACCTGCAGCTCAACATTGGGAAAACCAAAGAGCTGGTAGTGGACCTCCGACGCAGGAAGAGACACCAAACACCTGTATTCATAAACGGGAAAGGGGGTGGAGATGGTGGACGCCTACAAGTTCCTTGGGGTGAACCTAAATAACAAACTGGACTGGTCAAACAACACCAAGCCCTCTACAGGAAAGGTAAGAGCAGACTGTTCTTCCTGAGGAGGCTCAGGTCTTTCAATGTGGACACCAGGCTGCTACGGATGTTCTACCACTCTGTAGTGGCCAGTGTCATCTTCACTGCTGCTGCGTGTTGGGGAGGCGGCATTGGGAGCTGTGGTGCAAACAAACTGAACAAGCTTGTGAGGAAAGCCAGCTCCGTGGTGAGGAAGGAACTGGACAGTGTGGAGTTAGTGACTGAGAGGAGGATGAGAGGAAAGCTGAAGGCTATCAGGGACAGTCCCTCTCATCCTCTATACGCCGAGCTGCTGAAACTCAGGAGCACTTTTATTGACAGACTCATACAGCCACGGGCCTCAAAGCGCTTGGGGGGCTCCTTCATTCCATCTGCTATCCGACTGCACCACAGCACAGCTCCCAGCACCACCCAGCACCTCCCATTACCTCCCAACACCACCCAGTATCACCCAACACCTCCCAGTACCTCCCACCACCTCCCAGTACCACCCAGCACCTCCCAGCACCACCCACTCCACAGATTAAGGACTACACCCCTCTAGGATAATAAACCTTGATGCTGCACATGTCCAACTGTTTATATACATTGAATTCCACTATTCGGTATGTAAATTTCATATACGCTCTATTTATTTATTTGTAAATCTCAGGAACATTTCACTTTCTACACTTTATACACAGAGGCCAGATTGTACATAATACTTAGTATATTTTTAATTTCTAGTATTAGTTTTTTATTTATCCTTTCTTATACTGTGTGTTGACTTATTTTGGTACTTTTTACCTGCGCTGCTACTTTCACTTCTGTGCTGCTGTGTCAACCTGAATTTCTCCCAAGGGGGATGAATAAGTTACATCTTATCTA
>KV751408.1:819941-832517 GCA_001698575.1 Mola mola
TTTTAGCTCTAGAATAGACAGGATTAAAGGGTGGAGTTAGAGAATGCCGGGGTGAAGCATGCCTTGGGGGGAGTTATGTTCTGTGTTGTGTTGGAAGTCTGAAAATAAAAGTTACATCAACATCTACGGGCAACTGTTGCTCTGATGGTGGAGCGGTCTTCCAGTAATTGAGGGGTTCACTGGTTTGATCGCAGACCTTGTATTTACCATGCTGAAGAGTCCTTGAGCAAGACACTGAACACCAAATTGCTTCTGATGCTGCGCCATCAGTGCATGAATGTGTGTGTGTGTGTGTCAATGCAAATGCAAAACCTGAAGTTTAAAAGCGCTTTGAGTGGTCAACACGACTAAAAAAGCGCTATAAAAATACAGGACATTTTAACATCTGAACAAAGGAAAATAAAAGAGCAGGATCAGGGGGACAACATTGGATTACAATATATTTGATGATATCAAAAAAGTATTTTTGATGTGGTTGCACTTTGAAAATAGGAAATGGTTTTACATCATACCATTAATGTCAGGGACGTAACTTTGCATCTGTTGAATCAGGTCAGTGTCCAACGGAATGTCCTCTGTAGGTTATGGTTATGGTATGTATTTTTTCATCCATTTCAGTGACATTCACTCTTGATGCTGATGATCTGCATAATTATGGAATGATTTTTTCCCCTTCCCTTTCTCGCCAAGGTTCTTGAGAAAGTGGAAGCTAATCAGTAACGTGACTTTCTTCATAACAATAGTTTATTTGAGGTCTTCCAGTCAGGTTTTAGAAAGCATCATAGCACAAAAACAGCACTGGTTGAAATGACCAATGACCTTTTAACTGCATCAGGTGATGGACTTCCATCTGTTCTTGTTCTTCTTGATCTTAGTGTTGCATTCAGCGTCATTGACCATCACACCCTTATACAAAGATTGAACAATTTAATTGGCATTAAAGGAGCTGCATTAAGCTGTTTTAAATCATATTTATCAGTGAGATATCACTGTATACATGTCAATGATGAGTCATCCATGTACACCACACTTAGTTATGGAGATCCACAGGGATCTGTACTTGGACCAATTCTATTCATCCTATATATGATTCCTTTAATAGTATAATCAGAAACCACTCTATTAATTTTCACTGGTATACAGGTGACACCCAGTTAAATTTATTTTTGAAGCCAAATGAAACCAACAGGTTAACAAAATTTCACGCTTTTATTAAAAACATAAAAACCTGGATGACACAGCAGCAGGCTGACAATTGCTGTCTTCACACAGATACGACCCAGAAACCATGTGGTCTTCGAGACTCAGTTTCTGAATTTCCTGTAAAATAACCAAATTCATGAATGTTCGTTCTCACTGAAACATTGAGTTCTCTCCAATGTGTGTGTGTGTGTGTGTCAGACGGTCCTGCTGAAAGACGTTGTTTCCATGACGACCAAATGAGGAAAGAGATGATTAATTTAGGGACTCCATCTGCTGCTTTTTCTCCTCCTCACGGAGGCTGAAACAGCTCTGACCTCTGACTGGAAGTCGAGTTATCATCAGTCGACGTAAAGTAAAGACAGGTCATCTTCATCTTCAGCTCACTGATCCAATCATCAGTCAGTTCATTATTTCCTGTCATTCCTCTCCTTCATTCATCTGTCCTGTGGTGTATTTCGGTCTGTCTTTCTTTCCCAATTTGCTGTCTGACTTCTTTGTTTAAAACCTACTCTCTCCCTCTTCTGACTCTTGTGCTCTTATTGGACAAATCTAACATTCAAAGTGACCAAAGCTCTGACCTAATATGTGTAAAGGAGGTCAAAGTATAAAGGATGATCACATCGCTGGATGATGTCACTCAAATAGGCAATTTAAAGATGAGTAATGACACTGAGTTCAGATCTGTGATCTGATGTTCAGGTCATCTCTGCCATCATCAACCACTGCCTGACGCCAAAAGACAACTGGTGATACAGATTTTGTTTGTTCAATCTTTTATTATAGTGAAAATTTCAAATTTTCAAAAAAAAAATCTCACTACTGCAATTTTTCTGAATTTTAGGATACAGACGTAAACTTTATTGAACTTCTCTTACATGTATTTTATTTTGACATATAAAACATATTTCTATATTTTCTCCTACATTGGCATTTGAACTTCCTGAATTGTATTGGCTTTAGATACTTTTAAAACGACTACAAATGAAGCAATTGTTCAAATACACCAATAAATATTACAGATGACTGTAGTTCTTTTTACTCCTTCAGCAGCAGCCCTCATATGCTGTAACCTAGCAACAACAACTGCTGCATTATTATTGGCTTGTTTTTCATAATCAGCCTCAAGGATAATAGCTTTACCTCTGCATTTATTTCACTGTTAGACTCAATCAGCTTTTGTCAGTGTGTACATAAACCTACTCACTGCTTCAATCAAACCCTCGATCCTGTCCTGACATGTGGCATAGAAATTGGTCATTGATTGGTCTTGCCCTATAAACCTTTTCTATCTGACAATTACTTGATCATTTGCGAATTTGTAATTCCTGACTATTCCCCAGTGGGCAGAAATGATTACATCAGCTTTAGAACCAATGCCATGCATTAATAGATCAGAGGACTCTTCAAATAATCCTACTCCTTCACAAATTGATCACCTTTTCCACAGTGCTGCAGGCTCACTGTGAAAAACTTTAGATTCTATTGCCCCTCTAAAAAGGGAGACTACAAAACAATGGAAGTCAGCTCAATGGTATAATCCTCACACCCAGAAACTGAAGCAAACAAAACGAAAACTAAAAAGGAAGTGGCGTACAATCTTTCAACCATGTATTCTTGTAAATTAATAGTGATGACTTTATGAACTTTTTATGTATTTTTTTCATCCATTTCAGTGACATCCACTCTTGATGCAGATGATCTGCGAAAATAGTGAGCAATCCAGCATGTCTTCTTTGTGAGTTCCTTTTGTTTTGATCATCGTTCCGTATCCTGACTACTGACTTTGCCTATTCCTAACCCTAACCCTAACCTAATTTAAGTAAAACAACGTTGATTCAGAAAGCTCCCTGTGTGTCTCTGCATTATTGGATCCCCCAGACCCCGTACCTGATACTTCAAACCTAACGAAACCAACAGACTAGTTAAATTTCGTCAGCCACCTGATGATGTGAGCTTGACGGTTCTGGTAGTGACCTGCTATCCGGTGGAGAAGTGACCTTGTGTCTGGGATCATGATCAACTTCACCGATCCTACCCAGCAAAAGGCAGAGTGGCCTGGAGTCTTGACCTGGATGACCATCTGGTTCCTGGACTCTGTTATTTAATACCATGCTTCTGGACTCAGTTCTCATGTTTTCATATCCATAGACTGGAATGACGGTCATATTGTTGTGTTCTGTGCTTGTGACATCTATTGCAGGTCTACCTGTCCCAGGGAGAGGATCCACCTCTGTGGTTCCCTGAGGTTCCTTCTTTTTCCCCGTCCAGGTTTTTTGGAGTTTTTCCTCACCCGTTTCGAGGGTCTAAGGGTAGACGGTGTTATGTACAGACTGTAAAGCCCTCAGAGTCTAATTGTTATTTGTTATTTTGGGCTGTACAAATCACACTTGATTTTTTTTTTCCTCAATATACAAATGAAATGTGATTGATTGGTTAATGATATCATCAGTACCAAAGGAGACCGTGTCCTTGGTGATGTTGGCTACTAGTGGCTTCCTGCCAGCCTTGAGGACCAAAATCTAGGACTTTAGCTCTCAGTGTACATAGAAAAACACAACAGGCGACCAAAGACATAAAACTGAGCAGTACAACTAAAATACAGAAAACATATAGTGGAAAGAAAAAGGTGAGTGGCTACAATCAACCCTGAGTAATCTGGAATCTCTCGGGGCACCTTTCCTGCAAAGCCCCTGCAGCTGACATCAATCAGAAGCTTACATGTTTTCATCCATTTCATTGGCTCCAGACAATGAAGGCTCATGTGCCTCCTCCTCCACCCTTTTCCCAGTGCAGTGTGCACTCAATGACAACCACATGGCTTGAATAGACATTTTCAAATTCTCACTTAACCAGCACCAGCCTCCATACTGTCGTCTGGTCATATGCTTTTATCACATTACTGCAAATAAAGTTTGTTGTTAAATTTAGTAAGACATTGTTCTGTACATTTTAATTTTAGATTTTTTACTCCTTTAATTAAGCTTCTGCATCATTGGTATGTTTTAAATTATATCTCAGAGTCTCATTTTTTTCCATTTTCTGTTTCTTCAGTTTGAGTGTTGTTGCTGCAGCTGAAGGACCTTTCATCGTCCGCACAAACACAGCATGAGCTGCATTTCTACTTGGCTGATTTTTGGCGTCGCTTCAGAGAAGAAGAACAAGAGATTGGGGGGGGCCTGATTGAAAGACCAGAAGGAGAGGAGGGAGGGTGGAGGAAGTGCAGGAGCAGAGAGGGAGGACGGAGAGAGGAAAAGAGAAGGCGTGGAGAGAGGAGAGCAGAGAAATAAATACGTAACCACATAGAAAACCAGGATAATCCGGACAGAATTCCCATTTGATTGATGTTTTACGCAGATGGAGTCCGAAGATCTGCTGAATATTTTCCTGCTGCTGCTGATCGGATCGCACCTTCCCGTGGTAAATACCTAATGCTTCTACTATTCTGATGCCACTTCAGTGCTCATCTTATACATAAATATTACTACACACAAACACAGAATGCTGCAATTCGTTTCTATTGGACTGTTTTCATCGCAACGTTTCAGTGTCTACAGAGTGAAATGTGTGAAAAAATGAAAGAAAAAATAGATTTCTGATCAGATTGATTAATATTTGAACATTAGATACAAACTTTTATCCAAAATAAAACACAAAGCAAAAATTATTTGGCCTCAATAATTAAGCGAAATTAATTCGATTTGATGATCTTATTAATTATAGTTTTTTTCTGGCTTTGACACTAAATGTGTAAAAGTCACTATATTAATCTATGAAAGAAACTCTTCATCACACATTTTTATTTTATATTATTGATCCACTGGATCAGATTCTAGATTGAAATCAATCATTTTGTTCATGAGGGATTGAACCACATATTACAGACTCTATCAATAAATTATATACTCACATCAGTGCTTTCTAATGGGATTTAATGATTAATACATTTTCTATCATCAGAGGCTAATGAATATGATAATAATCGAGATTAACAAATGGATTAGAAGAGATTAGCAGGACTAACAGAGGGTTAGAATAGTGTACTGTTATTTTTTCAGAAAGAGTCTGAAAGGAGGGAATTTATTTGCCACATGATGAGTTTTGAAACATATTGATCCCATTGTGTATTTCTGACAATTGCTCTTTTTTATTCTTTATATAACAGACGACTTCCGTTCTGAATGTAATTTTTTGCTCAATTCGTCACGCAGCTGCTGCTCCCTGTAGCACGCGTTGTTATTTATTCACGAACTGCTGCCATTCCTAATATCTTGATGGATTCAGGGTGTATTTATATTTATTTTAGGGCTCTTTTGTTGGTCTGCATGACAGACATTTTTATTCATACCAGCTCAAGTAAATTATTCTGTCATTAACTCAATAGTACCCTAAATAAATTTAAATAAAAACTGCTTCATATGATTGATGTGAAAGATACATATTTTTATGATTGTGAACTAGGCGCAAACTAAGTCTCAAAATACCAGCATGAGTTTCATATTTTAACAAGTAATTAACACCTTTCATCTTTACACATCTTCAGTGCTTTTCACTTTCACATTTGTTGGTCCAGTTGTTGATAATTCAGATTAATACATATTTATACATATACTATATAAATATATATAGTAATAGTAATAAGTATACAAACAATTCTAGCTATTTTTCCACAGTAATTGCAATATGTTAGTGTTCTTTTCTGTGGTTCTCTGATTTTTGACAGGTTGGTCTTTCGGCCCCTGAGGAGGGTTGGCAGGTTTACAGTTCAGCGCAGGATTCTGAAGGTCGATGTGTTTGTACGGTGGTTGCTCCTCAGCAGAGTGTCTGTTCCAGAGACGCTCACACCAAACAGCTCAGACATCTGCTGGAGAAGGTACAAAATGCTGCTATTCATTATCACTCAAAATAGTATCTTTTATAAGACTTTTTTGCATTATGGCGACATCATACAAGTATTTACTGAGGCGTCATGTATTCATCTATTTCAAAAAGTATATTACAAACCTGCTCAAGAACTAAATGTAATCATGTGTCAGATAAACAAGAATCTTTAAATTGAAGCTACATTAATAGTGCATTGGTTATATTGGCAGTAGCAATATAATAGAGGGCAAAGACAATATGTTTTTGTTATGATATAAGTATATCACAAAATTAGTCCTGATTCATTTTGTGTTACGATTCTGATTTGCTGTGATTCTAAAAGTAGTCAAGTCAATGTTTTGTGTATAGCTGTAAATCACACCAAAAGTTGTCTAAAGACTCTTCATGAGTGGGAAGACCTGGGTCAGAGTCTGGTTACTGGACTCTGCTCTTTAATAACATGCTTCTGGACTCAGTTCTCATGTTTTCATATCCATAGACCGTAATGATGTCATATTGTTGTGCTCTGTACTTATATCTATTGCATGTCTACCCGTCCCAGGAAGAGGGATCCCTCCTCTGTGGTTCTCCCTAAGGTTGCATTGTTTTTCCCTGTCTAGGGTTTTGGAGTTTTTCCTCACCCGGTTCGAGGGATCTAAGGGTAGAGGGTGTTGTTATGTACAGACTGTAAAGCCCTCAGAGGCTAATTGTTATTTGTTATTTTGGGCTGTACAAATCAAACTTTATTGATTGATAAATTGTCAATTTGGCTGACTAATAAATCAGGCCATACTTGTAGAGATGACTTTTTTATTTTCTTTTTTTTTTTTTTTAAAGAAAATCAAAAGTTGACTCATTCCCTTCTAGAGACAATGCATCAATGTCAACAAAGCAATGCACACGTCAGTCAGTCTGAAATTATTTCAAATGTGTTGAAAAGTGTAACATGTACAACTGATTTTTTTAAAGCAAAGTGCTCCATTTAGCTGCCCCACTCATTAAGCTAGTACCATAAGAAAATAAAAAGATTAATAAAAATGAAGAGTTTCATACAGCTTTGGTCATGTCTAGTTCTGCCTTTCCTGGAGGTGGTTCAAGCTGCTCTCCACTCACCTCAGTGCACCTTGGCTGTGTTTTCCCAGAAACCGACATGACATTGTGTTGTTTCTTTGCTAATATATAAAATATATAGAAATATTTTGGTTCTGGGGAAAAAAATCAATCTTTAAAATCTTCCTTTAAAAAAAATGGTAGGACATACTTGGGTTGATTTTTTTTTCCCCTACCCATAAAGTTTCATGTTTTGCCTGTTATCCAGGTTCGGAATATGAGTCAGTCCATTGATGTTCTGGACCAAAGAACCCAGAAAGATCTGAAGTTTGTGGAAACAATGGAAGTGCAGCTAAAAAATCTTGAAAACAAGTTCAAAGAGGTTGAAGATGGACACGAGACCAACATCGCCAGACAGTACAAGGTACAACCAACATTATGACCTTTTTTATTTGTTTTATACAAACTGCTGCTATAGCAGATACCAAGACCTCCATATACTTAAATTAAAAAATCTTTTAGAGCAACATGAAGTTGAACACAGTCTGTTCTAAATTACATTGAAGTCTGAATACATCCAAGACCAAAGAGCTGATTTTAGACTTCGCGTTTGATGCTACAACACAGATTCCATCAAGGACTTAGAAGATGTGACTGAGTTGGTGACAGAGTATAATTATGGATCATAATCTGAACTGGGAAAACAGTGCTGATGCCATTTTTATGAATGGTCAACAGTAAATTTATTTACTGACAGAGTTGAACTTCTTAAATGCTGATAGCAAATCTTATTTTACAAATCCTTTGTCTAAAGTGTAAAGTATAATTTTGTAATATATAGATTGTTGGTTTGGATGTTCTAAAATGATCATAAATAAAGAAAAAAATACTTTGGAATTAGTTGGTTGGTGGAACGGCAGCTACATACATCTCATCCACTTTGGATAGAGATTCAGCCTCTCCCTTTCGGTCAAGGTTATTACAGTGGGTCTGCTGTGAGGTTTCCACATTCTAATAGGCATAGACTCACCACTGTTGTCATGTACTTGCTTGCTGGAGGATTATGGTTGTCTCTTAATTAATGGATAAATAATTAATGATAAAAAAGTTATCCAAAGTTTTGTGTAGATCTGCTCTACATGTTAAGTGACATGAGTTAAATGAAAATCTTCTGAAGAAGAACTCTGGGGAAGATGTCAAGTTAGTCTCATCCATTAAAAGCATAGCATTATTATGAATCTTGGGAGGTCCTTTAGCAGTTTAAACCTATAACAGTATTGCAAGGTGCGGTCTGAGTGAGCCTTGAATATAAGCTTTATTAAAAAAAAATAAATAAAAATTCAGCTGCTCTTAAAGAGAGGATGTCTGCCCCACAGGAGCAGACCTGATTGGAAGCTGGTTCCACAGGAGAGGACCTTGATAGAGGAATGTTTTGACTCCCAACAACTATCTGCAATCAGTTCATTAGTAGTGATAATCAACCGTCACTCTCTGATGAGCCCTGACATGAACATGTTCTGCAGAAGAACACAGAAAGATGTTATCTGATGTTTCTATTACACCACGAAGACACATAGATCTAGAAGTATTGATACCAGGGTAACAGCAAAAAGGAGCCTACAATTACCAGTATCTCAATCACTGATTTTATCTTAATATGTCTGTGTAGGTTCTCAGTCATCCAGGTTGAGGTAGTCTTTAAGTGCTTCAATTGAAGGCATCAGGACTTATTTTTGGTTTTGAAGACGTTTCTCCTCTCATCTGAAAGTGTTCTTCAGTTCTATACATTGGTGGGAAGGCCCCAGTATTTAATCTCTGGTAGGGTTGTTACACCTTGGAGGGGGTCACTTGAGTCGTTGACCCTCTCTGTGTTTGCACATCAGGGTCACGAGTAAGGTGTAGTTCATTAATGGGTCATTTTGAGGTGTGACTCATTGATGACACCTGCATACTGCAGCGCTGCTTGATGCTTTCCTCTATGATTTGACTAACCCTCATTAGAGCCTAGCAAACCCCTCTGTACTTACTCTCGGCCTGAACTCTAATTGAAATTGCGCTCTACGTAGAGAGGCAACAAGGGTCCATCCTCTCATGCCTGTTCTAGAACAGAGCAGAGGGAACAGTAATGCTTTTAACACCCATCTTGGTGTCTTGTCCCTGGGTCTCATCTGTACCATCTGTGGCTCCTGCAATTTGGCAGTAACCAATGCGACCACGGGACCATCTACAGTCAGGCTCAGTATTGATGCATTGAGACATTCTGTTATTTTGCCTATGTATACCTCAACAATGGATTAAAAAAAAAAGGTGATCTGAAATCTCAGTTAACTAATCAACTCAATCAACTGCTGGAGCTCACTGAACCAATTCAGTCATCTTTATGATTTACAGCATCCAGCCAATGTGTTGTTAAAATGAATGAAACTGAATTGTCTATTAACCAGATATAACACAATATCAATAAAACATTTAGAATAAGAACATCAGCTCAGACTGATACATGAAGGTAAATCTGAAAATGTTTGACTTGGGTGTTACTGATCTCTCTCTGTTTGTTTGTCTGTCTCAGTTCATCAAAGCAAAGATGGAAGAGTTACGTCCTCTGATCCCTGTCCTGGAGGCATACAAGGCTGACACACTGCTAGTCAGGCAATTTAAAGAGGAGGCAACAAATGTTACGGAAATGCTTGGAATGCTGCAGGAACAACTGGGAGGTTTGGACTACCAGGAACTCCACACCCAAGTGGCAAGCCTAGAGGACCGGCTGAGGGCCTGCATGCAGAAGCTAGGTGTGCCCAGAAATAAGACAGCCGAAGAAAAATTGTTAAAAAAAACAAAAAAACACAAGAGATTCACATTTTCTTACCTGCAATAGAAAAACTTCAGTCTTCCATTATTTATTTCACTCTGTCCCTTGAAATGTTGCTATTTGTATTTCAGCCTGTGGGAAACTGACAGGAATATCTGAGCCAATCACCATCAAGACATCTGGATCAAGGTTTGGATCATGGATGACTGACCCAGTTGCTCCACCAGGAGATAACAGAGTGAGTCTGAGCCACCAAACACAACAGCCAGAAACAACAAAAATACACCAACAAAATCATCACAATGGACATTATTGGAATTGCTTGGAACTGCTAAAAATTTAGTCTGGATCCAAATAAGAATGAGTATCAGACTCAAATTTCTTGGCCAAGTTAGTGCATACAAACAAGGAATTTGACTGCAGTTCAACTTCGCTTTCAATGTACAAAATACACAAAATAGAATAAAGTACAAAATAAATAGACCGAAGATAGATGTCTGTGTCCAGTGCAGTGTAGGAAATGATTAGTGAAATTTAAAGGAGTTTGTATTTTAAACAGTAGATACAATGAAGGGATGTGCAAATATGCATATCAGGTACAGAGTTATTGTTCTGTGACTGGAAGGAGTTCTTCAGAGTGACCACTTGGGGAAGAAACTGTCTCTGTGTCGTTCTGTAATGCCTACTAGAGGGGAGGAGTTTAAACAGCTTGTGTGCAGGTTCCTCAAAGATGTTACCTACCCGTTTCCTGACCATGGACCGGTACAGGTCCTGGATGGAGGGCAGGTCGGCCCCGATGATCCTCATTGCAGACCCGATTATCCGTTGCAGTCTGTTTGGTGTTTGGTGGCCGATCCAAACCAGACAGTGATGGAAATGCAGAGGACAGACTGGATGATGGCGGTGTAGAAGGAGATCAGCAGCTCCCGAGGCAGGTTAAACTTCCTGAGCTGTCGTAGGAAGTCCAACCTCTGCTGGGCCTTCTTCTGGACAGTGTGTATATGGGAGGTCTACTTCAGGTCCCGAGAAACTGGGGATCCCAGAAACCTGAAGGGGTACCGTAGACACTGTAGCGTAATGAGTTACAGTAGTCCAGTCTGCAAGTAACAAATGCATGGACTAATTTTTCTCTTCTTGAGACAGGATGTTTCTGATTTTCATAATATTGCGCAGGTGAAAGAAAGCTGCCCTAGAGACTTGTTTTATGTAAGGGACAAAGGACATATCCTGGTCAAAAATGACTCCCAAGATTTCTGACAGTGGAACTGGAGGCCAAAGTGATGCCATCCAGACTGATTAAATGATCAGATAAAGTTTCTCTGAGGTGCTTAGGGGCCAAGTACAATACTTTTAAATTCAGACAAAACTGAAGTTAAAACGTTACAGGTCATTCAGACTTTTATGTCTTCAAGACATGCCAGTAGTCTGACTAGCTGACTAGCTTCATTGATAAGTACAGCTGAGTATCATCTGCATAACAGTGAAAATTGATGCTGTGCTTCCTTATAATGTTGCCTAAAGGAAGCAGATATAGGGTGAAAAGGATTGGTCCAAGTACCGAACCCTGTGGAACTCCATGATTAGCTATAGTGCGTGAGGAGGAGCTATTGTTAACATGGACAAACTGATATCTATCTGATAAATATGATTTGAACCATCTTTGTGCAGTTACTTTAACCCCAATTTAATGTTCCAGTCTCTGTAATAAAATATTATGGTCAATGGTGTCAAATGCAGCACTAAGATCTAACAGGACAAGTATGGAGGCTGATCCACTGTCTGAAGCCATTAGAATATCATTGGTAACTTTAACCAGTGCTGTTTCTGTGCTGTGATGAACTCTAAATCCTGACTGAAACTCTTCAAACGAGCCATTCCTATGCAGATGGTCACATAATTGGTTTACGACTGCTTTTTTTGATGATTTTAGAAATGAACAGGAGGTTCGATATGGGTCTATAATTAGCCAAGTCAACATTAGGTTTTTTGAGTAGAGGTTTGATAACTGCAATCTTGAAAGTCTGTGGTACATAACCCAAAGATAAGGTCAACTTGATCAGGTCTAGAATGAACATGTTAATGAAATAAATCTCTTTAAAGAGCCTAGTCGGTAGTGGGTCTAAAAGACAAGTTGATGGTTTAGATGATGAAACTATAGAAGCTAGCTCTGAGAGATTCAGAGATGAAAATGACTCCAAATGTAAAATAGGCATTGCAGTAGATTCAAAAGTTGCTGTATTCAATAGAAGATTACTTCCTAATGTAGGTAAGAGCTGATGAATTCTTTCTCTGATTGCTATAATTTTATGTGTAAAAAAGGCCATAAAATCATTACTGCTGAGAGTTAAAGGAATCAATGGTTCAATTGAGCTATGACTCTCTGTCAGCCTGGTTATAGTGCTGAAGAGAAACCTGGAGTTGTTCTTGTTTTTTTCTATTAGTGCTGAGGGTTAACCCTAACCCTAATTTCCGTGACGTCTCCTTTAAGGCAAGAATTTGAGAATTATACCACGCAGCCAGCCTCCTCTGTTTTATTACTTTCTTTTTCAGGGGGGCACAGTATCAAGATTTGAACTCAGTGGGGCCATAGTGCTAATCACGAGGTCATCAACCTGTGCATGGGAGAAGTCCTCAATTGAATTTAGACATGGCAT
>KV751408.1:832585-842776 GCA_001698575.1 Mola mola
AGAAATGCAGAACTAAGGCTGTCACTTTCTACATCTACATGAATATTGAAATCACCCATTATAAAGATTTTATCTGTACTGAGTACTAACTCTGATAGAAACTCAGGAAACTCTGATAGGAACTCTGAGTACGGACCAGGTGGACGATATACTGTAACTAGCACAACTGTTTTTTCAACTTTCCAGTTTGACTGAGAGACTGAGAGTGAGGCTTTCAAAAGACCTATAGCCACATTTTGGTCTAGGGTTGATTAATAATCTGGACTGAAATATTGCAGCCACCCCAATGTGAAAATTAACATGAGTGGGGGGTGTAGATTCATTTACACTGACATACTCATCCTGCTGCAGCGAGGTTTCAGTTATACAAAATAAATCAATGAGATGATCAGTTATCACTAGCAGAGATTTGGATGATAGTGATCGGCTATTCAACAATCCACAATTAATTGCGGTGTGGCGGACACTAGGGGCTATGCCTTTCACCGAGCAGGGCTGTGACCTGGGGGCGTGGTTTATGTTCCCGGGCTTTCTGGTGCAAGGTTGTTCCTATTTCAGTTTGGTTTTGGAGCTGAGGAATAAAGTTTAAACTCGCCTTCGTCTCCGGTGTTTTTCCTCATCCCGCCACATTGGTGACCCCGTATTGGACACGTTTGGAGCAGAAGAAGAGTGAGACTCCACTTCGGCCACGCCGCCCCAACTCTTGCAGCCAGCCGTTCTCGCTGCGGCTGTGAATCTCCTAGAGTTCTGGAAGAGCGACCTGGCCTGGTTCCAGCATGTTGAAGCGCTGTTTCACCTGCCTGGAATCTCCGCAGACGACTCCAGATACTTTTTGGTTGTCGCTGCGTTGGACCAGCTGTCTACATGGGGTGCCATGCAGCTGTTGCGCGCCCCCCCCCCCGCAACACGGTAAATACGTTGCCCTCAAAAATGTTCTGCTCCGGAGGTACAGTCTATCTGCCGCAGAGAGGGCAGATAGAATCCTTTCCCTATCCGGTTTCGGTGACGGGACGGCTGTGGATCTCATGGACAATATGTTGTCGCTGCTAGGCTTGGACGAAGGTGGTTTCCTTTTCCCACACGTTTTCCTGCGCCAGCTCCCGTCTCCGGTGCGTGCGGCTTTGGCTAACTCCCCGTGTCTGGCCGCCGGTGACTGCCAAGGAGGCTGATCGGGTCCTGCTGGCTACCAGACAGTTCGCTGTCCAGAGTGTGGCATCGGAGCCTCTGCAGACGGTGTTGGGCCGTGGTGGCTGGAGTGGCGGCCCGGAGACAGCGTGGGAACAGCCTCTGTTTTTTCCATCAGCGGTTCGGCGGCAAGGCTAAGCACTTCGCCCCTCAGTGCTCGTTTGAGGCACCGGGAAACTCCAGGGCCAGCGCTCAGTAGCAGCTGTGGGCGTAGTGAAATGCTCTTCATTAAGGACTCAATGTCAGGAAGACGGTTTCTGGTGGACTCCGGCTCGCAAAAGAGCCTACTCCCTCCAACTAGCACAGACATGTCAGCCGAAGGCGGCGGCCCGCAACTGAGTGCAGCTAATGATTTGTCCATTGTGACATTTGGTACAAGGTTGGTGACTGTTTGTTTCCATGGGCGCTGTTTCGAGTAGGATTTTGTAGTGGCCTCCATTACTGTTCCTATTATTGGCACGGATTTTCTGTGTGCAAATGGTCTGCTTGTTGATGTTGCAAACCACCGTTTAATTGATGCTGTGTCTTACGTCACTTTTCCGTACGAGATGGGGAGCTGGGCCGTTAACACATGCTAACTTTTTAGCATCGGATGATGTTTTTCAACGTTTGCTGGCGGATTTTCCATCGCTGATTACACCTGCCTTTTCTACCACGGTTACTAAACACGGTGTAGAACATTTCATTCCCACTATGGGACCGCCAGTTTTCGCGCGTGCGCGGCGCCTTGACACAGTAAAATTGGCCACGAAGGTGCTCCCAAACTGACCTCAGCTCTGAGACTCACCTGGCAAACCCACTCTAAACTGGCACAATAAACCTGTGTATGCAACGTGGTCAGGTGGTGGGGCTTCCTCCTCGACCGTGAGTGAATATTTGCGAATTGCTGAAGATGTTTGAAAGAATTTATCCATTAGGTACAGGGAAAAGGGGGAAAAAAAAAAGCTGAAGAAATAAGTCAGCAAGCAAAAGGTACTGATAAATTCTGCCATATTTACCAAGAGATGAACATTTAGCGACCAAACTCCACTATTTTTATGCAAACCTGTTTGAACCGATACCAACAGGTGTGTGTGCTAGATCGCAAGGGGCTCTCTTGTCACCATCCACCAGTCACCATGTGTTGACCTTCTCGGTAAAAACAATCTTCATTGTGTGTGTTCGCAACAGTGATTAGATATCTTCTTCTTTTGCCTTTAACTAGCATTTTCTAGGAGTGAATCATCTTTCTCGATTACTGTTGTGAAGGATGTCGATTCCTGTCCTCGGTATCTTCTTCAGTCACACCAACTATCTGCATATCCCCTCTCACCATGTCCATGAATCTCCTCTTTGGTCTTTGTCTTTGCTTCCTGCCTGGTAGCTCCATCTTCAGCATCCTTCTACCAACATATCCTCTGTCCCTCCTCTGCACATGTCCAAACCATCTCAATCTGGCCTCTCTAACTTTGTCTCCAAAGGTCAGACGTGTCATCCCTCTAATGTGCTCCTTCCTCATCCTGTCCATCCTCGTCACTCCCAAAAAGAATCTCAACATCTTATAATCATAACTCTGCCTCCTATCTTTTGGTCAGTGGCACCGGTGCCAAACCAAACAACCCTGCTGGTCTCACTACCCTCCTGTAAACCTAAGTTACAACTAACCTGGTTAGATATCTATGGATGCAAAATACAGCTGTGGTGCAAATTTCAGTATAATTGTAAATTAATAGGTTAATTACCTGCTCCATACTGCCAAGTATAAACTATGAGCCTGATCCATTTCAGTATCTAACAATTATTGCCATTTTAAAAGTTTAAAAACTAAGCATTCATCAAAAACAAAATAGAAGTAAAAAGACATGTGCAGTTAGTAAGCCTTACTTTGAGTGTGTTTAATTAGCATTAAAAGAACTGTGGCCCATCATGTTGACGGAGGTATAAATGAAATTAAAATATTTATTGTAATTGCATATGGTATCTTCTTCTAATGATTATTCTATCCAATGTGAAACAGGGCCCCCAAAATTTATCTTTCTTATGCTGAGGACTGTCCCTGCTGTAAGCTTAACCTCAGAAATACATATTTCACCAAAGTCACCTCTCACCTGTGGTTCTGTTTATCATCAGATAGCTTCTTGATGTGAGTTACCCTGTTTTGGAGATATCTATGATCTCTTCTTAGATGTCATGACCCGGTTGCCTGGGATAGCCCACCGAGCTTGTTGTGAGCAGTGTCATGGGGTAACTCTTTTTTTCCCACCGGACTACACTGTATTAGAAAACAGAACAAAATAGTGGTTGTGACATTACATCATGAATTGCGGTAATTGTATCATGAAGCTTCAATAACAATGTTTTGTATTGAAAATGGCATCATGATACTCAAATACCATTAAATATCGTCTTGCTCGATACAGAAACAACTAATTATTTCACAACTTCAGAAATGAATTACTATATGTGCAGGGAAGAAACAAGAAACCTGAAAAGTGAAATAATGTTCACAAATATAATTTACATTCAATATAACTATTCAAAGAATTCATTAGTAAGAATTGCGGTATGTTAATGTATTAGTGATTTCTGTGAAATCTTGAATATAGTGTAGAGTCACACCACTAAAAGAAAGAATTTCTTGTGACAAGGTGTAAGGTTAGAGGTTAATCCTCTTATCCTCTTCAACCATCTTGCCCACAAATCATTTGAGATATCCACTTCAAGATATCCAGTTCAAGTATCTTTAATTTGTTGTGATGGTGTTGCCGATGAAAAAAGTGTGACAAACTGAAATATTTGGATGTGGGGGATTCGATCAGGGTTAGGGTTTAAGATTATAAAAATTGTGTTGGTTGAGCATTGAATCAAGAGGTAGAGATTGCTTAATAAAAATCCGAACTTGCAGGTACAAAACAGGTTACCAGAAGGAAGATTATATTTTTGTTGGAGATGAGAGAAGGATGCAATATGACCATTTATGTACAAATCTTTAACAGTAGACAATGTCTTCTCTGACCAGAGTGTAATAATCTTGTCCAACAAGCCTGGCATAAAAGAGGGATTTTGACACAAAGGCACATAAATGGGCAACTCATTCAGATTTAACACACCTTTAACTTGGGCTAAATCTTTCAGTGAATTAAACAGAGCAAAGTCATCCATTAGCTGTTAAATAGATTAAGGTTAGAAAAAAGTATAGGCTTCAAGGAGGCACTAACAAGTGAGGCTGCATAACTTTATTCAAACTGGGGCCAATTGGAATGAAAATCAGTCACCTGTCCTGAAACAGTTGGGATACAATTCCAGAAGACCCATGATCTAGCATTACAGGCCCAGTAGTAATGTCAAAAAACGGGAAAGCCGAAGCCTCCTTGAAGTTTAGGTTTCTATATGTCTACGTTGGAGATACAGGGGACCCCCGCTTTTGTCTAGTCTATTTGTCTAGTAGTGTATCATGTTCATAAAACAAAGTACCAATATAATTACAAGGCATTTTGACATTAGTTTTGGTTTCCTCCTTTCCAGGTGTGGTACATGGATGGGTACCATAACAACCGATTTGTTCGGGAGTATCAGTCGATGTATGACTTTATGATGACAGATAACTTCACCTCTCACCGCCTACCTCATCCCTGGTCTGGTACTGGTCAAGTGGTGTATAATGGATCCATTTACTTCAACAAGTTTCAGAGTCACACTATCATTAAGTTTGACTTAAGTACGTCACTCATTAGCCGGTCCCGGCAGCTTGACTTCGCTGGATATAACAACATGTACCACTACTCCTGGGGAGGACACTCAGACATTGACCTCATGGTGGATGAGGGGGGCCTCTGGGCTGTCTATGCCACCAATCAGAATGCTGGAAACATCGTCCTGAGCCAGTTAAACCCAAACACTCTGCAGATCATCCGCAGCTGGACCACTAACCACCCAAAACGTAGTGCCGGTGAGGCCTTCATGATTTGTGGAACTCTGTACGTGACTAATGGATACTCTGGAGGAACCAAGGTATACTATGCATACTCCACCAACTCCTCCACCTATGAATACATTGACATTCCTTTGACCAATAAATATAGCCACCTGTCAATGCTCGACTACAACCCCCGAGACAGAGCGCTATATGCCTGGAATAATGGCCACCAAGTCCTTTATAATGTGACACTGTATCACATCATTCAATGAGAATATGGTGTAGACCTCTACCACATGACAGAGTTAGAATAAAGGAATAAGTATTTATATTGCTACACACACACTTCACAGGTAAAGTAAATGCAGAAGTCCACTCAGCACAGTTCCACAGTCTAAAACATTATATTCAATCATTTAAAAAATGAATGCATTCTTGAGATGAATGAATGATTTTAGTGATTTAAGAATTAAATGATTATCAGTTTCAGATGCATGGGACACTGCTAGCTTAGCTCTTTCAAAAGAAAATTCACTTTCCAAGAATTCCAACTGTCAACAGAAGCTGAGCTACAGTCAATGGATTTGTTTTGTAATCAGTGACTAACAAAGTTAAAACCAAGATATCCTCAGAACCACAATTTGTTACAATGCATTTGTATACATGTTTAAAAATTGCATTACGTAACACAAAATGTAAATCAGAGATGTCTGAAGGTGACGGAATTCTTTCCCCTGTCTCTTGTCTTTATGCTCAGTTAGGCTAAACATGTTGAGGATGTCCATACTGGGAGGGAGTTCCCAAAGTGTTTGACTGTTAACTAAGATAATCAAATAGTAAAAAGTACTACTTCTGAGCGAATGCTTAAAGAGACAACCAAAGTCTTTAATACGAGTACACTTGAAATGAAAACAACACAAATAAAACAAATTATACACTGAAATGTTTTAATTCTTTAATGATGCATAGAAGACTGCAACAATATTTTTATGTAGTGTTTTTTTCCATGGTTTCCTGACTTAATGAAATCAAATGTACTGTTTTCATTCCGAAGTAATAAGAATACTAATGAATAGTAATAAAGTATTTTCTCACTTGAACATTGTGTATTGTAGAGTGATAAAACACATCCACTACAGGTTTTACTTTGAAAAAACTTCCTGTTTGTAGATCAGTTAGGTTGAGTGGGGTGGCTGACAACTTTCTGTGCTTCTTATCAGAATGATTCACTACATGTATTGGATTTTATCTTTAACTAATTAGTTGATGTCAAGCTAAGCTGATTGCAGAAAATATTATGGTAGTAAAGCAATAATAACAATTAACAGTAATTTTCTATTGTTTTGTGTTTAATATTTCTATAGCTTCATAATCAGTTCAATGTCACACTTGTGTGTAGTTTTCTAGTGCAGTGCTGAAGTAGAATGAGTTTCGACTGAACACATGTAAACGCACCAAGTATTTTCGCTAACCACTGGCCTTAACAGGTGATATGTATTGGATTGCATCACACCATTTTTTTTTTTCGTTTTGATAAAATAACAACGTAAAAGGGGTTTCATTAAAAAGAAAAAAAAACCATCTTTGTAGACTGCTGATATTGTTTGTGTATGTTGATCTAAAATAAGTGTGAATGGGTGGGTGGTTTTGTGTGTGGACTTTGCATCTTGTCCCTGAGTCTGTGTGGATTCATCAGGGTTCCACCCAGTATCTACCACTAGATACTCTAACCCAAGGAAGGCCCCGGCGAGGTTGATCATATCTCAGAGAGTGTCCCATGTCCAATTGGAATTTTATGGATTTAGGTAATTTGAGAAATATTGAGTTTTGGAAAGTGTCTGGTGTTCCTCGTCTCGTCTCATTTTCTGCCGCTTATCCGGGTCGCGGGGGCAACAGCCTGAGCAGGGAGATCCAGACGCTCCCCTCCCCAGCCACTTCCACCAACTCCTCTGGGGGGACACCAAGACGTTCCCAAGCTGGCCGAGAGATATAATCTCTCCAGCGCGTCCTTGGTCTGCCCCGGGGTCTCCTCCCGGATGGGCATGCCTCCAGGTACCCAACTCTCCTCTCCCCTCCGGGGTTAGGAGGGGGGTTCAACGTCTCCTGACCAGATGCCCGAACCACCTCAACCGGCTCTGCTCAACTCGGAGGAGCAGCGGCTTTACTCTGAGCCTCTCCCGGATGTCCGAGCTCCTCACCCTATCTCTAAGGCTGAGCCCAGCCACCCTGCGAAGGAAGCTCACTTCGGCCGCTTGTATTCGCGATCTCATTCTTTCGGTCACTACCCAGAGCTCATGACCAGAGAGGAGGTGAGAGTTGGGACGTAGATTGACCTGTAAATTGAAAGCTTTGCCTTCCGGCTCAGCTCTCTCTTCACCACAACAGACCGCTCCAATCCGTCTGTCAATCTCCCGCTCCATTTTCCCCTCACTCGTGAACAAGACCCCGAGATACTTGAACTCCTCCACTTGGGGAAGTGACTCGCCCCTGACCTGGAGTGGGCAATCCACACTTTTCCGGCTGAAAACCACGGCCTCAGATTTAGAGGTGCTGATCCTCATCCCCACCGCTTGACACTCGGCTGCAAACCTTCCCAGTGAGAGATGGAGGTCACTGTTCGATGAGGCCAACAGGACCACGTCATCTGCAAACAGCAGAGACGGAATCCGGAGGCCACCGAACCCGACTCCCTCCGCCACTTGGCTGCGCCTAGGAATTCTGTCCATAAAAATTATGAACAGAACCGGTGACAAAGGACAGCCATGGCGGACACCAACCCTGACTGGGAACGGGTCTGACTTACTGCCGGCAATGCGAACCAAGCTCTGACTCCGACAATACAGAGATTGAATGGCCCGTAACAAAAGGCCATCTACCCCATACTCCTGGAGCACCCCCCACAGGACACATTGAGGGACACGGTCATAAGCCTTCTCCAGATCCACAAAACACATGTGGAGTCGTACCTTCACGAGAGTATAGAGCTGGTCCAGTGTTCCACGGCCAGGACGAAAACCACATTACTCCTCTTGAATCCAAGGTTCAACCAGCAGCCGGACTCTCCTCTCCAGCACCCTGGAGTAGACCTTTCCAGGGAGGCTGAGGAGTGTGATCCCCCCGGTAGTTGGAACACACCCTCTGGTCCCCCTTCTTGAAAAGGGGGACAACCACACCTGTCTGCCACTCCAAAGGCACAGTCCCCGATGTCCACGCAATGTTGCAGAGGCGTGTCAACCATGACAGCCCTACAACATCCAGAGCCTTCAGGAGCTTGGGATGGAGGGGTGGATCTCATCCACCCCTGGGGCGCTTCCCCTGCGGAGTTGCTAGTTATTTAAGTCAATAGAGAGACGTTGTCTCTTCCGTGGTCAGTGCTGAAATGAAGCACCTCCAGCACTCCAGCTCTATTTATACCCTGCCCAGCCCCCTTTTTTTTGTTCTTTTTTCAACCCATGCCTGTCCAACATATGAAATTGCTCCTCCAAGTGGATTTTTTTCATGGCCAGGACCCCCGCCCCAAAGTGCCACCACCCAAAGGTGGTGGATGTTCAAAAAATTAGACCTTCTTTGGCCTTAAGACAGAGTAGATAGGCTCTTGTTGCGACATTTCGGTCTTTTTGACCTTCCTTAGGTGAGACCGATCTTCAACTGGCGCACTTCTTGGTGTCTGCCTTTATATACTCCCCAGGCTCCTCCCCTTTTTTTCTTTTTTGAAATATTTTCTCTTTTCCCTTTCCAATTCCCTTCAATTATGTCCTTTTTTGGTATCCAATTATTTCCCATCGAATCCGTGCTCTTCCCCCCTCCGTTTTGTCCTTTATACTCCTAACCATTCTTTAATTTTGTTTATACATTTTGATTTTTACTATTTTGGCTTTTGTTACTTTTACTATGTTGTCCTTTCCTAATTTCCTATACTTTTCACTCCCTTCTTTTTGCTTTTCACCTCCCCACTTTCTGTCCTCTCCTTAGCCTCTTTAGGCCATGTGGCACCAATTTTGGGTTTCTTTAGTCCCTGTATCCGTTAGCTTTTTGTACTTAATTTTGGGCTTTATCAGAATTTGGGTTTTAGAAACGGAAAAATAGCGGGCACCGGGTCAGATTAAAATTAGTGAGTGAAGTCTCAAATGGGGTAAAAAGTCGAATTAGGGTTAGTCAATTGTAGGGTTAGGGTTAGGTGAGTTAAACAGAGCCCGTCCCCCATGGGAGACGGGAAGTGCTCGGGCCGTTCCCCAGTTCTGACTCACTCCCTGGTCCCTCTTTTCCTGTCCTGGACGGCTCCACCGCCTGCCATACTGAACCCACCGTCCATCTGTCCTCCAAGGACATCTTCAATAATAGTATTTTAACTTTTTATTTTCTTATTTTAATCAACTAAAAACCAAGCACCGTAAGTGCTGGAAAAAAAACTGTCCAATAAATGTTTTTAAGAAAAAGATGTTTTTGTTTAGTATTTTCTTAATTTTTTGTATTTTTTTCATTTTCTTATTTTCTTATAATAAAATTGTCCAAATTAAGTGTGCCTATGGTGACAACGTTTCGACTCTTATGAGTCTTCTTCAGGTTTAGGCACACGTTAAAAAAGGTAAGTAAATGGTAAATAATTGTCTGTCTGTGATGTGCTCCATTTGGCTGTTGAAAATTGAATGAGAAGCAGAGGAACTCTGCCCTCCTTTTTATACCCTTCTGTGTGGGCGTGGCTATATATTATTTTTGTGTCAGTGCAGATCCTGCTCCAACCCTCGTTTATTTTCCCCATGAAATTTTCCTTTCTTGGGTTAATTAGGGTTAGGGTTAGGGAGTGTAACATACCTCCGACCCCTGCCGAAGCAGAAGTGCGGAGAGGCACGCTCCATCCTGCGACAGATCCCCCCAGTGTCCCTCACCCAGGACTGATGTCCTGCCCATGCCCGATGGTCTGGGCGTTGTGGTCGGAGGTCAAGCCGTTCGGACCGTCCACGGGAATGACTACCCCTCCCGTAGCGGACCAACGTCCATCCCCCCTCCTGGGGTAGGCCCATGATTGGGTTATAAAAAAATAAAATTTAAATTCAAAATCCAAAAAAATGTTTTTATTGAAAAGTGCAAAAAAAATATATGTATATAAAAAA
>KV751408.1:846888-858358 GCA_001698575.1 Mola mola
GTCTGGCAGCCAGAGGTGTGAAGTGGGCTCACACAGGAGGATGGGGGGTGTAAGAAGGAAGAAAAGGAGGGGGAGGGGAGTCGGGAGTGGTTGATGGTGGAGCGTCCAGGAAAGGCAGCAGAAGAGTCAGAGTCAGATGGGGGATGAGCTTGGCCTACGGTGTCAAATCTATTAAAAAAACAGATTCAGTTCGTTGGTCCTGTCCACGCTGCCGTCAACTCCTCTGTTGTTGCTGTTGTTCATTCTGAAGCCAGTGATGGTCCTCATTCCGCTCCAGACCTCTCTCAGGTTGTTCTACTGGCGTTTCCACTCCAGCTTCTTTCTGTATTTCTCCTTAGCCTCCCCGATTCTCACCTTCAGTTCCCCCTGTATTGTTCTCATCTCCTCCCTGTTGCCAGCTCTGAAAGCCCTCTTCTTCTCATTGAGGAGGATTTTGATGTCCTTAGTTACCCATGGCTTGTTATTTGGATAACAATGGACAGTCCTGGTTGGGACAGTGGAGTCCACACAGAAAGTGATATAGTCCGTGATACACTCTGTGAGCCCATCAATGTCCTCCATGTGGCTCGTAGAATGCCTGCCAGTCTGTCACCCCAAAAAAACCCTGCAGTGTCTCGTACGCCTCCTCTGACCATCTCTGCACTGTCCTTGTGATCGCAGGTTGACTCCTCACAAGAGGCACATAACAGGGGTTGAGGTGCACAAGGTTGTGGGCTGACCTACCCAGAGGGGGGAGGGGGGGAGTAGCTGTATGCATCCTTGGTGTTGGCATACAGCAAGTCCAGGGTTCTCTCCTCTCTTGTAGGACAGCTCACACACCGTGTGAAGTTGGGCAATGTTGCTGCCATGGTGACGTGGTTGAAATCACCCGAGATAGCAATGAATGCACTCGAGTGTCGAGTCTGCAGATGGGCTACGACGGAGTGAATGACGTCACATGCCGACGTCGGGTTGGCGGAGGGGGGGATGTAAACAGTTACTATAATGGCATGTGAAAACTCCCTGGGCAAATAATATGGCCTGAGCCCAACAGCCAACAGTTCAACGTCTGGGCAACAGATCCGTTCCTTGATTGTAATGTGACCAGGATTACACCAACGGTTATTAACGAGAAAAGCAAGTCCCCCTCCTTTACGCTTACCGCTCTCGGTGCAATCCCAGTCGGCCCGAACAGTCTGAAAGCCACAGATGGAGACGTTGTCGTCGGGTATGTCCTGGTGCAGCCATGTCTCGTAAAGCACATCAGACTGCACTCCCGGCACTCCCTCTGACTCCTGACAAGAGCCGTTAGCTCAACGGCCTTATTCGCCAGTGACCTCACGTTGCCCATGATGAGAGAGGGGAGACACGGCTTATATCTCTTCTCCATAAGCCTCCGTTGTCTCGACCCAACTCTTTTCCTCCGCTGTTTCTGTCCTCCCCTGCATCCTCTGTGTGTTTTCCTCCAGATTTCAGCGGGGATCTCTGATGTTCTGGCCGACAAGCCGGCCGGCCTCAGTGCGAACAGCTGATCCCTGGAGTAAAAAGTGCGGCCATGAAGTCGCAGCGCGGCGGTGCTGGGTAATTCCGTAAAAGTTAAGGAAAAGACCAGAACTCTTGTGACCAACATGTTCAGAGAGGGCACAGCTTCAAAAAGTAGAGCAACAAGTATGAAAAAAGACAGAGGAAACTAAGACGAAGAAAAACTATGAAAACTTAAGAACACAAGCAGGAGCAACTGCAACAGGCTGCACGCGCGGTCGGCGTATGCACACTTTTTTTTTGTAATGTAAAAAATGTAATATTTCGTACCAAATAAAATCCTTGTATCTACAGCATCATGATTTTTTTTTTTTAAACATTGAATTTATTCTAGCAATTTGTTTAATTGAAAGCAAAAAAACAAAAAAAAACAACGAGATGGCCACCTTCTCTCGTTGCATTGTGCTTAACACAAAGCTAAAGTTGTGGATTTAGATTTTCACAAATTGTGCTCATATCATTATTGATATTACTCATATTACATGAAATAAATTAAACTAATTAGGCTATTTTTGGTGACAGAGTTAAATCCAGAATCAATATGAGTGCCTGAAGTGCCAAGGACATTGATTGCCACAGGGAGACACGCACAGCTTTTGGTAAGCTGACTGGGGCATTTTTCAGAGACAATGTTACATAAATTCCAGGAAAAAAACAATAAAAGGAACAAACTGTCAGCCTTATGACACGCGTAAGACTTCACGCTACAGGAGATTTCCCATCCTGACCAATGTTGAAATTGTGTTGTATCACACACCTAAGAAGAGTCTTCATAGTTGGTCGTCTGTCTTATATAAAACACGAACATAATAGAAGATTTGATTGAAACAGGGCCTTGCACACTTCAAGATTTTATCAAGATTATTTTGCCTAACGGAGCAAAAAGTGCACCATGTCAGGAAATGGATGTAAAAATGGATGTTGCCCGAAGTGCAACAAGTTGCCACGCTGGTCAGCAACTCTGCAGTGAGATAAAAAGAAGCCAAAAAAGGTAAATTAGGATGAGAAGACGGTTGCGTTCCATACTGACAGCATAAATTACAGCAAGAGCTGCAGGTGAGACTTTAATTGACATTTTAATTTCTGTTGATAGTACCATGCTACAGTAATTAACATTTCCAACAGAATATTTACATTGCAGGGTCACAGCAGCAGACCCAACCACGATCTCCTGTAAATTGCTAAAGAGGAAAACACAGGGAAAGATCATCATTCGACAGCTGTTATTGAAAGTGGACCAAACCACTTACAAAACCAATAGATGTGCTGAAATACATGTTCTGGATTATTTGGCAAGGAAGTATTCAGTAAAGGCAGTAACAGATTGCCACAATCTTGAACTGGTCCTCTTCAGGTAATGTGCCAACGAAGGGTTGACACAGAGGACCTTAATATTGTGACTCACAACAGAACTGTGCTCCGACCATATGAGAGGAAAAGTTACACAACTGATGGTGCAAAGCCAGGACAGGAGCAATAGATGGAAGAAGACAGTACCAAGTACCAATGAAAATAAAAAAAAGCGCTAATACAACAGATGGCTCCATGAATGGCTGCCTCGGTACTTCGCTCTTCAGTAACTTTGCGTGTTTTTGTGTGTCTGTTCAGTCTTCCGTTCTGCTGAACTTCTTAACGTTTGGCACTCCTCTCCTGGAATCTCTGGTTTTCATTGAACCAGCTGCTCTCTATGGGAGTGCTCGTCAAACGGAGGCAGCAGGGATTACATATGCCCTTTCCAGTCTATTGACCTGGTGAATGTCCACTCCCTGGCAAATAAGGACCTACTGCTTCTCAATTTAAAGAACTCAGACTTTGGCAGATCCACTGCCCTGTGCTTCACTGAAATTAAAAACTGTAAATTAAAAACTTCTAAGCCTGTGGTAAGGACTGTGAGGAAGTGGACAGAGCAGTCAAAGCTGAAGATACAGGCCTGCTTTGACTGGACTGAGTGGAGTATCTTTGAAGCTGCAGCCACAGACCTCAATGAACTCAGGGACACTGTAACATCATATGCTAGCTTTTGTGATGACGTGTGTGCAGAACAAGACCTTCTGCACATACAACAACAAACCATTGTTCACACCGAATCTCAGGAAGCTGCACCAGGGCAAGGAGAAAGCATAAAGAAGTGGGGATCGGACTCTGTACAAGTAGGCCAGAAATAAGCTGACTAAGGAGATCAGGGTAGCTAAGAAGAGCTACAATGAGAAGCTAAAAAACAGCTTCTTAGCCAACGACTCTGTCTCAGTTTGGAGAGGCCTGCAGCACATCACGAACTACAGGAAGCCATCCCCCCACCCTGTCGAAAACCTCAGTCTGGCTGATGACCTGAACGGCTTTACTGCTAGTTCGAGAAGTACTCGTTCACAACTCTCACCCACACAAGTACTGCCTACAAACCTTGTAACCACCACCACCCTTCCTTCAGACCCCACGCCTGCGCTGAAGCTCTGTGAAGAGGACGTGTGTAGGATCTTTCAGAGACAGAAAATCAGAAAGGCTCCAGGACCCCTCCTGCCTGAGAATCTGTGCTAACCAGCTGGCGCCCATCTTCACCCAGATCTTTAACCGATCTCTGGAGCTGTGTGAAGTGCCGTCTTGCTTCAAGCCCTCCACCATCATCCCAGTCCCCAATAAAGCCTCCATCACAGGATTAAATGACTACTGGCCCGTTGCCCTGATGTCTGTGGTCATGAAATCCTTTGAGAGACTGGTGTTGAGCCCCCTGAAGGACATCACAGGCCCCCTGCAGTTTGCTTACTGGGCAAAAAGGTTGGTGGGTGATGCAGTCAACGTCGGACCACACTACATCCTGCATCACATCGACATCCCAGAGTGTACGCAGGGATCTGTTTTTGGACTTCAGATTGACATTCAACAACAACATCCTTCAAATCCCCCACCTGAAGCTCACCCAGCTCACGGTGCTTACATCCACCTGTCAATGGATCAACAGCTTCCAGGCTGATAGGAGGCAGTAGGTCAGCACTGGTGCCCCCCAGGGATGTATCCTGTCCCGACTGCTCTTCTTCCTCTACACCAATGACTGCACCTCAGGGTACCCCTCATAGTGCTTTCACACCGACATGGTTCTCGTTATGGCTCTGGTTTAGTTCTCCTTGGTTCTTTCTTTCTTTAAACTGGTCTAAGATGAACCAAAGTTCCAAAGGTCTATTGTTTTGAAGGTGTTTCATGTCTCATTCGAAAAGCTTCTTCACTTCCCTTGAACTGAAGATGCCTTTCAGTTCAGTACATCCCTTCTAGACAGGATTTTGGCTTTGAGGCGTTCAGTCATAATCCCACAGACTAGCTTCGCACCATTGGCTCCTCAGCCAAGCACATACACCAAATGTCTGAACCTGCAGTTCCTCTCATACTGAGTAGGATTACTATTGCAACAAGTCATCATCAGTAGGGTAAAACAACCTGTCTTACGGCAGTCTAAACCCACCTCACCTTCCCTATTAGTGGGTGAACAATCCAACGCTTGGTGAATTCTGCTTCACAATGATAGGAAGAGCCAACATCTAAAGTTTCTTTAGTTCCCTGGAACTGAAGAAGCCTTTCAGATGAGAGGTGTAACATCTTCAAAACCAAAAAGAAGTCCAGTTGCCTTCAACTGGTGCTGCCTTCGAGTTTCTCCTGAAACGTGTGGATACCCAAATCGTAAACAAACATTTTGTGTCCTCCGCAGGCCACTGAACAACTTTCTTCAATATATGTCTGTGAAGATTCTCAGTCATCCAGGACATGGTAGTCTTGACATTTCTTCTGAAGGCAACTGGACTTTTTGTAGTTTCTTGAAGATGTTTCGCCTCTCATCCAAGAGGCTTCTTCAGTTCTAGAGTTCTGGTAGGGAGTCCCCTGTATTTAACCTTGTGGAGGATCCTTCTTACTCAGGGTAGTGGGTAAAGGGTACAAAGCCCTGCCCCCAATCTGTGTAGCCCAGATCCATCCCCCATCAGATGGGTAATCACTCCCCCCGGTCATCTTGTGAGTCGCTGGTTTCACACGAGCCAAGGTGTGAACTGTGGTTAAGTTTCCTGGGGAGGGATTTCAAAACTGCATTGTATGTGGCAGACAGTTGATGTCTGAGGCCTCCTCCTCTGTTAACTGATGGCTGTTCCAGCTTGACATAAATGGCCTCCTTTACTCCTCTCTCAAACCATCTATCCTCCCTGTCCAGCACATGCACATTCTCATCCTCAAACTGCTGAGTCCTGGCCAGAGGAAGGCCTGAAAGGCCTTGAATCCCACAGGCCTGGCTGCAGTCAAAAATCCTTCTGGTCCCAAATATTGGCCGAAATATTGACTTTGACATACGGTCTTGATTTTCACATTTGTTACAGAGCTCTGCGAGAGGCTTCGGGAACCGTCCCCCCCATGTCGTTAGCCTTTGGTGTTCCCGAGTTACGGCCTTCCAAAGTCTAGAGGCCAAAACGTCACTCTGGAAAACTTTGCACAGTATTTCTGGGGCCTGTTCAGCCATGCAGTGAGATAGAGACTTGCAGCCATTTTGGTGTTAATCCTGGCATCCCTTTGATGAAGTGTGTTGATTTTGGTGCCACTGGCCCCACAGGAAGGGCCTCAAAAGGGGAGCCAGAGTCAGGGGGGGTCGCCTGCTTTACGTAGATTATGTTATGGAAGCACTCAGTACATGTAAAAAGATGAAGATATGGGCGGAAGCATTTCCATCCCATCAACTGAAGTACTTGAGGGAAGAGGATGCTGAGGGCACTTTTGCATTCCTGTAGTGGAGGCCTTTCAGGCGCACGCCTTCAGGTGTCTCTATCCCCTTCCGTTGCAGAGTTTGGACCACAAGGGCACCACCTAGCCAGCGCTGACATATGTAATAGAGCTCTCTGAGAGCTTTTCAACGGTCTCCGTCCCTCATCCCTCACTGCTTCTATTAAAGAGATATAGCGCTTAACGAGGGGAAAAAATTTCAAAATTGTGCGCCCCCTACCTCTGGACAGAAAGGTGATGCAGCTTAGGTTCAAAGACTGCGTGGCTCTGCTCATCGAGACCTTTCCATCGATGCCTGACACGTGGCTGTACGCCCAAGAATGGCCAAGTTGGCCTTTTTCATACACTTAAGCAGGAAGGCCTGAAAGGCCTTGAATCCCACAGGCCTGGCTGCAGTCAAAAATCCTTCTGGTCCCAAATATTGGCCGAAATATTGACTTTGACATACGGTCTTGATTTTCACATTTGTTACAGAGCTCTGCGAGAGGCTTCGGGAACCGTCCCCCCCATGTCGTTAGCCTTTGGTGTTCCCGAGTTACGGCCTTCCAAAGTCTAGAGGCCAAAACGTCACTCTGGAAAACTTTGCACAGTATTTCTGGGGCCTGTTCAGCCATGCAGTGAGATAGAGACTTGCAGCCATTTTGGTGTTAATCCTGGCATCCCTTTGATGAAGTGTGTTGATTTTGGTGCCACTGGCCCCACAGGAAGGGCCTCAAAAGGGGAGCCAGAGTCAGGGGGGGTCGCCTGCTTTACGTAGATTATGTTATGGAAGCACTCAGTACATGTAAAAAGATGAAGATATGGGCGGAAGCATTTCCATCCCATCAACTGAAGTACTTGAGGGAAGAGGATGCTGAGGGCACTTTTGCATTCCTGTAGTGGAGGCCTTTCAGGCGCACGCCTTCAGGTGTCTCTATCCCCTTCCGTTGCAGAGTTTGGACCACAAGGGCACCACCTAGCCAGCGCTGACATATGTAATAGAGCTCTCTGAGAGCTTTTCAACGGTCTCCGTCCCTCATCCCTCACTGCTTCTATTAAAGAGATATAGCGCTTAACGAGGGGAAAAAATTTCAAAATTGTGCGCCCCCTACCTCTGGACAGAAAGGTGATGCAGCTTAGGTTCAAAGACTGCGTGGCTCTGCTCATCGAGACCTTTCCATCGATGCCTGACACGTGGCTGTACGCCCAAGAATGGCCAAGTTGGCCTTTTTCATACACTTAAGCAGGAAGGCCTGAAAGGCCTTGAATCCCACAGGCCTGGCTGCAGTCAAAAATCCTTCTGGTCCCAAATATTGGCCGAAATATTGACTTTGACATACGGTCTTGATTTTCACATTTGTTACAGAGCTCTGCGAGAGGCTTCGGGAACCGTCCCCCCCATGTCGTTAGCCTTTGGTGTTCCCGAGTTACGGCCTTCCAAAGTCTAGAGGCCAAAACGTCACTCTGGAAAACTTTGCACAGTATTTCTGGGGCCTGTTCAGCCATGCAGTGAGATAGAGACTTGCAGCCATTTTGGTGTTAATCCTGGCATCCCTTTGATGAAGTGTGTTGATTTTGGTGCCACTGGCCCCACAGGAAGGGCCTCAAAAGGGGAGCCAGAGTCAGGGGGGGTCGCCTGCTTTACGTAGATTATGTTATGGAAGCACTCAGTACATGTAAAAAGATGAAGATATGGGCGGAAGCATTTCCATCCCATCAACTGAAGTACTTGAGGGAAGAGGATGCTGAGGGCACTTTTGCATTCCTGTAGTGGAGGCCTTTCAGGCGCACGCCTTCAGGTGTCTCTATCCCCTTCCGTTGCAGAGTTTGGACCACAAGGGCACCACCTAGCCAGCGCTGACATATGTAATAGAGCTCTCTGAGAGCTTTTCAACGGTCTCCGTCCCTCATCCCTCACTGCTTCTATTAAAGAGATATAGCGCTTAACGAGGGGAAAAAATTTCAAAATTGTGCGCCCCCTACCTCTGGACAGAAAGGTGATGCAGCTTAGGTTCAAAGACTGCGTGGCTCTGCTCATCGAGACCTTTCCATCGATGCCTGACACGTGGCTGTACGCCCAAGAATGGCCAAGTTGGCCTTTTTCATACACTTAAGCAGGAAGGCCTGAAAGGCCTTGAATCCCACAGGCCTGGCTGCAGTCAAAAATCCTTCTGGTCCCAAATATTGGCCGAAATATTGACTTTGACATACGGTCTTGATTTTCACATTTGTTACAGAGCTCTGCGAGAGGCTTCGGGAACCGTCCCCCCCATGTCGTTAGCCTTTGGTGTTCCCGAGTTACGGCCTTCCAAAGTCTAGAGGCCAAAACGTCACTCTGGAAAACTTTGCACAGTATTTCTGGGGCCTGTTCAGCCATGCAGTGAGATAGAGACTTGCAGCCATTTTGGTGTTAATCCTGGCATCCCTTTGATGAAGTGTGTTGATTTTGGTGCCACTGGCCCCACAGGAAGGGCCTCAAAAGGGGAGCCAGAGTCAGGGGGGGTCGCCTGCTTTACGTAGATTATGTTATGGAAGCACTCAGTACATGTAAAAAGATGAAGATATGGGCGGAAGCATTTCCATCCCATCAACTGAAGTACTTGAGGGAAGAGGATGCTGAGGGCACTTTTGCATTCCTGTAGTGGAGGCCTTTCAGGCGCACGCCTTCAGGTGTCTCTATCCCCTTCCGTTGCAGAGTTTGGACCACAAGGGCACCACCTAGCCAGCGCTGACATATGTAATAGAGCTCTCTGAGAGCTTTTCAACGGTCTCCGTCCCTCATCCCTCACTGCTTCTATTAAAGAGATATAGCGCTTAACGAGGGGAAAAAATTTCAAAATTGTGCGCCCCCTACCTCTGGACAGAAAGGTGATGCAGCTTAGGTTCAAAGACTGCGTGGCTCTGCTCATCGAGACCTTTCCATCGATGCCTGACACGTGGCTGTACGCCCAAGAATGGCCAAGTTGGCCTTTTTCATACACTTAAGCAGGAAGGCCTGAAAGGCCTTGAATCCCACAGGCCTGGCTGCAGTCAAAAATCCTTCTGGTCCCAAATATTGGCCGAAATATTGACTTTGACATACGGTCTTGATTTTCACATTTGTTACAGAGCTCTGCGAGAGGCTTCGGGAACCGTCCCCCCCATGTCGTTAGCCTTTGGTGTTCCCGAGTTACGGCCTTCCAAAGTCTAGAGGCCAAAACGTCACTCTGGAAAACTTTGCACAGTATTTCTGGGGCCTGTTCAGCCATGCAGTGAGATAGAGACTTGCAGCCATTTTGGTGTTAATCCTGGCATCCCTTTGATGAAGTGTGTTGATTTTGGTGCCACTGGCCCCACAGGAAGGGCCTCAAAAGGGGAGCCAGAGTCAGGGGGGGTCGCCTGCTTTACGTAGATTATGTTATGGAAGCACTCAGTACATGTAAAAAGATGAAGATATGGGCGGAAGCATTTCCATCCCATCAACTGAAGTACTTGAGGGAAGAGGATGCTGAGGGCACTTTTGCATTCCTGTAGTGGAGGCCTTTCAGGCGCACGCCTTCAGGTGTCTCTATCCCCTTCCGTTGCAGAGTTTGGACCACAAGGGCACCACCTAGCCAGCGCTGACATATGTAATAGAGCTCTCTGAGAGCTTTTCAACGGTCTCCGTCCCTCATCCCTCACTGCTTCTATTAAAGAGATATAGCGCTTAACGAGGGGAAAAAATTTCAAAATTGTGCGCCCCCTACCTCTGGACAGAAAGGTGATGCAGCTTAGGTTCAAAGACTGCGTGGCTCTGCTCATCGAGACCTTTCCATCGATGCCTGACACGTGGCTGTACGCCCAAGAATGGCCAAGTTGGCCTTTTTCATACACTTAAGCAGGAAGGCCTGAAAGGCCTTGAATCCCACAGGCCTGGCTGCAGTCAAAAATCCTTCTGGTCCCAAATATTGGCCGAAATATTGACTTTGACATACGGTCTTGATTTTCACATTTGTTACAGAGCTCTGCGAGAGGCTTCGGGAACCGTCCCCCCCATGTCGTTAGCCTTTGGTGTTCCCGAGTTACGGCCTTCCAAAGTCTAGAGGCCAAAACGTCACTCTGGAAAACTTTGCACAGTATTTCTGGGGCCTGTTCAGCCATGCAGTGAGATAGAGACTTGCAGCCATTTTGGTGTTAATCCTGGCATCCCTTTGATGAAGTGTGTTGATTTTGGTGCCACTGGCCCCACAGGAAGGGCCTCAAAAGGGGAGCCAGAGTCAGGGGGGGTCGCCTGCTTTACGTAGATTATGTTATGGAAGCACTCAGTACATGTAAAAAGATGAACATATGGGAGGAAGCATTTCCATCACATCAACTGAAGTACTTGAGGGAAGAGGATGCTGAGGGCACTTTTGCATTCCTGTAGTGGAGGCCTTTCAGGCGCACGCCTTCAGGTGTCTCTATCCCCTTCCGTTGCAGAGTTTGGACCACAAGGGCACCACCTAGCCAGCGCTGACATATGTAATAGAGCTCTCTGAGAGCTTTTCAACGGTCTCCGTCCCTCATCCCTCACTGCTTCTATTAAAGAGATATAGCGCTTAACGAGGGGAAAAAATTTCAAAATTGTGCGCCCCCTACCTCTGGACAGAAAGGTGATGCAGCTTAGGTTCAAAGACTGCGTGGCTCTGCTCATCGAGACCTTTCCATCGATGCCTGACACGTGGCTGTACGCCCAAGAATGGCCAAGTTGGCCTTTTTCATACACTTAAGCAGGAAGGCCTGAAAGGCCTTGAATCCCACAGGCCTGGCTGCAGTCAAAAATCCTTCTGGTCCCAAATATTGGCCGAAATATTGACTTTGACATACGGTCTTGATTTTCACATTTGTTACAGAGCTCTGCGAGAGGCTTCGGGAACCGTCCCCCCCATGTCGTTAGCCTTTGGTGTTCCCGAGTTACGGCCTTCCAAAGTCTAGAGGCCAAAACGTCACTCTGGAAAACTTTGCACAGTATTTCTGGGGCCTGTTCAGCCATGCAATGAGATAGAGACTTGCAGCCATTTTGGTGTTAATCCTAGCATCCCTTCGATGAAGTGTGTTGATTTTGGTGCCACTGGCCCCACAGGAAGGGCCTCAAAAGGGGAGCCAGAGTCAGGGGGGGTCGCCTGCTTTATGTAGATTACGTTATGGAAGCACTCGGTACATGTAAAAAGATGAAGATATGGGAGGAAGCATTTCCATCCCATCACCTGAAGTACTTGAGGGAAGA